>JARYGA010033492.1:0-69109 GCA_030545235.1 Helianthus tuberosus
ACCGGTTCGGTTAACTAAAATAGCATAAACGACAGAATAATGGTGTCTGCCTGAGTTAATAGATGTGGTTCTTACGTTATGCCCTTTAATGAACTTCGACATATGTTCCTGAAGGTCTTAAGTGCATGTTTCCTAAACCTTCAAAGTTTGTATTCTGTGTGTAACTGTTTTGTGTACTGTTTATAAAACACAACACTAGCGCATGTCTAAAAACAAATTTTGACTCACTGTTCTTCGGTATACTCTCTTCCTGAATTCACAGCCGATGATAACCCAATCGAAGATTAATCTTAGAATAGTAGTTGGATCCTTGGAGTTGGTCGAATAAATCGTTAATCCTCGGCAAGGGATACCGATTCTTTATGGTTGGCTTGTTCAGCTCCCGGTAGTCGATGCACCTTTGAAAGCTACCATCCTTCTTTTTGACGAACAACACTGGATAACTCTTGTGAATTCTTTATCTTGTAACTCCTGAAGCTGCGTGGATAACTCTTGCATCTCTAAAGACGCAAGTTGATAAGGTGCCTTGGCTACAGGTGCAGCGCCAGGAACCAAGTCAATGTGGAATTCGACTTGTCGTTAAGGAGGTAATCCTGGCAAGTCTTCGCGGAAGACCTCAGGATATTCCCTTACCACAGGGATATCTCCAAGATTTATTACACAACTTCTTAATCAATTCATTTGTTTTCTACTAACTTCTCGTTAGCCAATCCTAATGAATACTAGACATCTTTCTTACTAGCAAGTAAATCAACCATGTTCTTAAAGTCTAGAGATACGAAGCTAAAATCGGCACCAGTATCAAACAACATAGATGCATAATGTTGACTAATAGGGAACGTACCGATAACCATGTTTGGATCCTGGCGTGCTTCCCTAGCTCCGATGTTGAACACTCTTCCTCGTGCCTGATTGTTTTTAGGGCAATACTTCCTGAAATGCCCCACATCACCGCAGTTAAAACAACCTTGGCCACGTCCTTGATCATCACCATTTCTGCCTTGATAGTTGTTGTTGTCGTTGTCGTTGTTTCCTCCGCGATTTCCACTATCATCTTTACCTCCATTTCCACGTCCAGTACCATGCCAACACGTCTCCTTGGCATGCCCCACTTTGCCACAGTTGTCAAATTTTCCATATCTAAATCGCCCAGTATGATGACGTCGGCAATTGTCGCACTTAGGTAGGTTACCCATGTACCCTTTTTCCTTTTTGGCATTGTTGTTGTTATTCGCTCGAGTACCCTTCTTGAAATTGGTAAACTTCCTCTTGTTTTCACCAGATGACTCCACATGAGTCTTCTTTTTCTCCTCAAAGATTGAAAATTTTCCCAACCTAATTGTTTCTTCTATGAGCGCCACACTTAAGTCAATAGCATCAGTAATCGTTGGAGGCTTTGATGTTGTCACCATGCTCAGAATCTGAGGTGCCAATTCCCAGATGAAACGTTCGATCCTTTTAAATTCTGGTTCCACCAGATATGGAACAACTCACAACAAATCATGAAATCTCTGCACGTACTCAGCTATCTTTGGACCTTCCATTTTTAGATTCCAGAATTCAGTTTCCAAGTTCTGGATTTTGGCTCGGGAACAATACTTCTTTCGCATCAGTTCTTTCAGTTCATCCCACGTCAACGCATACGCCATAGTCTTGCCCAACTTCTGAACCTGAAGGTTCCACCATGACAAAGCCCCATCTAGAAAAAATCCAGAAATGTACGTGACTTGTTGCTCCGGGGTACATTTACTCATTCCCAAAATAGAATCCTCTTCTCGACCCAGCGCACAAAATCCACGGCACCCCCAGTGCCATCGAAATTCAGGGGCTTGCAGCCCAAGAACTGCTTGTAGGTGCAGCCTACGACATAAGCAACATCATTCACATAAAGCACAATTGGAAATGTCCAAACATTTTTTAATGTGTTTTAAGTGACTAAACATTACCGTTGGGTGGGTTATTTCCTGAGGTACCTCCACTGTGTTTGGAGTGAAGGGCCTCGTGTTGTGCGATGGCCTTTGAGATGCGCTCTTGTAAGTTCGCCTCTGTCGTCGGCAAAGGGTTGTTGGTATCGGTGTTCCTTCAAGGCGGCATCATCTAAGAAGAAGATCGGATAGGTCAGGTCTTATTCGTCAAGTAAGTAAATAGTCGTCTAAAGGTTGTATGTACGTGTATATATAAGCATTCATAGCACAACATGTAAATCAACAAAGTGTTTAGTGAGAACATGATGATTGAGCTTCCATTAATTACCGACCGTGTATCGCATCAAGAGGGACATAGGGTCACACTAACCTTGTCCATTAAGTTTGCCAATATACTAAAATCACATAGTCAAAAAGTGTTCTTCAAAAGTCTTCACAATCTTGGCTCAATAGTAGTGCTCTCAACAAAAGTAATGAATCTGCATAAGACCAAAAACCTATTGTACTGATGGCAGAAGTGGAGGAGGGAAGAAAAGGAAACTGGGAACATGTGCGAGCTCTACCTCGAGCTCGTATACACGACGAAGTAAGTAACTGATCTGCTGCTCGATAGTAAGGAAACGAGCATCAAAACCTGGAAAAGGTATAAGAGCAGCAGGTGGGTGTGCAAAGGATACAGTGATGAATGTGGAGGAACAAAAGTAGACTGACAGGGACATGGTGGAGGATGTGGTGTCAGCTCCAGCCCCAGAACTTTGTGACTCAAAACCTCAAACTGTAGCTGAAGTGACAGGAGCAACTCATCCCGTGTGTAGCCTCCATAATGTGAGGGATGATAGGGGTCTGAGATCGGCATGGTGTATGGTGGGAATCATCAGAATGGCTCGTACAGCGGTGTAGAATGCGAAGGGAGCAAATGGCGTCGCCTGAGGGATCGGAGGGAAAACTACAGAAGCAAAAGGGTCATAACTAGGGGCTGGCCCAGAGTTCCTTCCCCGGGACGGGGTGCAGGGATGTCCTGTAAGAAAACAATTGGCAAATCTTTGCGGTGAGTGTGTAGGATCGAATTCGGACCTAAACGAGTCATTTAGAAGAGCTATTACTGATTTGAACGGCGGAAACAGACAAATCAGATTCAATTCAGTGAGAATTCAATTTAATATGTTGATTCTATTAATCTGAATGACGTTTACAATCAAATCAACACTTCGACAGCACTTCGTGGCTCACCGGAAGACAACACCTCGAACTCACTCTCTAGATCCGCTTGAAATGCCCCTATATATAGTCCAACAGGATTCGCTTATACGATCATGTTCGTATAAGCGAACCTACATCATGACTAATAAGCGGACCTATAACTATGACATATAAGCGAACCTAAGTCAAAGACACATGAGCAAAACCTAATGATTGACACAAAAGCGGAACCTATCATCTAACAACATACATCACGAAATCAGAATACAAAGTAACTTAAATGCTTTTGTCTTCTAGTGATGATGTCATGGATGATGTCACTTTGATGATGTCATCATGACATCATGCTTGAACAACTTCGCAACGAACCCAAGACTCGACATATGTTGGTGCACACATCTGTCGTCTTCGTCTTGTATCGAGTCTCGGTTCAGTGCGGAGCTAATCAAGACATGATGTCATGATGACATCATCTAGATGACATCATCAATGACATCATATCATATGTTTACGTGAGATTGCATGCTAATTTCAAATCAGAATGTTAGTTGATGAACATTTCGCTTGAAGAGAAAACACATTGAAAGATTTCGCTTCAAGAATGTTAGGTTCGCTTGAGGTTTTCATGAAGGTTTCGCTTGAAGCTTTCAAGCGAAATCATGTGTATTATATATAGGGACATTGTCATTTCATTTGTAACAGTTCGAACAGTTGTTACCGAGTGATACCGAAGTGCTGCCGGTTTCTCTTTCGATTGTAAAGGTTGTCAATATCAATATATAAGAGATTAAAGTGAATATCAAGCTGTTTACACGTTCGTTTCTCTGTTTCCGCCTTTGAAACGGACTAGAACTCTTCCAAACGACTCGTTTAGGTCGCATTCCGATCCTACAATTGGTATCAGAGCTCAGGACGAGGAGTTCTTGCCAAAAACAGCCTGTGTTCATCACGATTTCTGTTTCTACACCATTCTTTTCGAAAATTTTCAACTTTTTACAGACAAAATAGGTTCAAACTTTCACAATACGTGCAAAAACATGTTTTAACAAATCCTTGAAAATTTCAAGTTTAAAATCGGCCTAAAACTTGTAATTTTGTGTGATTTCGCTTCAAGTGTTCGGACAAAAGATGACATCAGCAACATTTTAGATCTGATTTCGCTTGAAAGCTTGAATTTACTTGATGATTTCGCTTGAAAGTCTGATTTAGCTTGAAAGGTTATTGAGTGGTTGAAGCGAAATAGTGATTTCGCTTGAGCAGATTAATCATTTGATTTCGCTTGAAACCAAATATCTGATTTCGCTTCAGCATGGAAGAGGATTTCTACAACGCGTTTGCCACACCAGTAGCTCCGGTTACAGCTGCTGAAGCATTGTACAGTGAAAATGAGACGGGAACTCATCAAAAGCCGCCAAAGCTCATGTACATTGAAGACTTCAAAGGATGGCAGAATCGATTTGAGAACTGGGTTCAAGCTTACAGATTCGATGCATGGTGTTCATTGGAGAAAGACTATGAAAAACCGAAAAACGAACGTGGGCTTATAAAGGATTTCTGTGACTTTACGGAAGCTGACAAATTGAAGTATACTAGTGAGAAAATGATGATTAGTATTCTTCAACAGGCAATCAAAGAAGATATATTTGTTTTGCTTCAACACGACAATACAGCTAAGTCAATCTGGGAAGCATTGATTCAGAAATTCAAAGGAAGCGCGGATATGATTAAAAACAGAAAGGCGTTGCTGAAGAAATCATTCGATATGTTTGTAGCTTTTGATTACGAATCAACAAAACAGACAATTGACAGATATTGTCATCTTGTCTTGGAAATGGGGAGATTGGACATAAAGAAGGATGATGAGGAATGGGTGGATAAACTTGCTGAGGCATTACCACAACAGAAATGGGGAACTTATTTGTTGATTATCAAACACATGAGAAAATCTGAGAATATGAGTTTAGCAAAGTTTATTCAAAAGATTGAAGAGCATGAGTTGGATATTCAGAAAACAGCTATCATGACGAATCCAAATGTCAAACAAGACGTCAGTTTGTACTACCGAGGGAACAAGTTTGAGGCTACCTCCAGCCCTAGCCCAAAGATTCAAACTGGTTTCAGTGCAGATGGTTCATCCGGAACAAAGAGTAATGTTACTCAAAGTGGTGGATATTCATCATTCTCGAGTTTTGATCCAAACTTTACAACATCAAGTCCTCAACAATCGAATTCAACAAATCTTCAATGCAATGTTACATTAAACATTCAAAATGGCCAGAATTTGTCTCCAGAAGTTGCCAAGCAACACATGGCATCATTGGTTACTATGTTAGAATCTTACGAAAGTTTGATCGGTGGGAAGATTGGTAATCCGATGCTTACCAAAGAAGATTACGACCAAATTGATGCTGAAGAACTTGAAGTGATGGATATCAAGTGGTGCTTAGCAAGTGCTTGGAGGAGAGCTGAAAAGTTTCAAGAGATTACTGGTAGGGATGAATTTCGAGGAATGGCTACCTCTCCATTGGGATTTGATAAATCAAAGGTTACCTGTTTCCGTTGTAAAGGAAAAGGTCATTTTAAACGAGAGTGCAAAAGTAAAGAAACTATTGGGAATCAAGATAGAAACAATTATTACCAGAAATCAATCTTCCATCAGACTACTCAACAACCTCAAATTGTACATGCTCATGCTACTGATGATGGAAAGAAGAAAACTTTAATTATCCATCAAGATGACGAAAAAGTTGCCGAGGGATTTAGTTGGGATAAATACATTCCATCAGAATCAGGCTTTGTTGCTCGAATTCTAGGTGAAGATGAGGTTAATCAGAAAAGAATCCCAATTTTTCCAGATCTTGGAAGTGATGTGGATACTGATGATGAGGAAGAACATCTCAACAGAGCCAGAAAAGGCATTGATCCTACTAGTTTTAATTTGTTTTTTGCAGATAAAATGGAGATGCTGTATCAGAAGAAGATGGCAAGATTGAGGAAAGAGCTGGAAGCAACAAAAATGCAAGCTAATGAAAAGACAAAGACAGAAGCTGGAGAAGCAAATGTTGAACCAGTGACTGAGAAAGTAGTTGAGAAAATCGTTGAAGTGGAGAAAGTGGTGGAAAAACTTGTTGAAATTGAAAAAATAGTTGAAGTTGAAAAACTGGTCGAAGTAGAGAAAATTGTTGAAGTAGAAAAAATTGTTGAAATTGAGAAACTTGTTGAAGTTGAAAAGACTATCGAGGTTGAAAAGATAGTTGAAAAATTGGTTGAAGTTGAAAAACCATGTGTGAAGTGTTCAGAATCTTGCAAAGCTTGTGAAGAGAAGGATACGAAGATTGCTGAATTAGAGAAGATTAAAGAAGATTTACTGTCTGATGTGAAGTACATTAAGGAGTCGTACGATGTGCTCAACAACACAGTTGATCGTCTGAAAAAGACGAATACAGAAACCGAAAAAGCAATGGATAAAATGAGTGCAACATTAATGACAAAGCAGAAAGTCATCAATGAGTACATCGAAGATTGTGCAAAGCTAAAGAAAGATGTGGAACTTGAGAAGATTGAGAGTGAAAGGATTAAACGATTACTGTTGAGTTACACTACTTGTGATTACTTGATTGATCGTGTTTATCCTACTGTTGCAGGTCTGGAAGCGTTCATGGACAAAAAGACTGAAGATACTGATACTGGTAAGAAACCAAGTGTCAAGTATAACAGATGTCCGCCCCCGATCCATGAAACTTATTCTCCCAGGAATCCAAATGAAGAGCGTCTAAAAAAGGCAGTCAACATCAAGTTAAAGTCTGAAATCATTGATGAATTACCAGACAATATTGATGTTACATTCACAGCGTCTGACACTGATCATGAGTCTGAGTTATTAAAGAAAGTTGTCGATCAGGTGTTGGATACGGATGAGGAGTTAAAACCGGAGTCTAAGTCTGAAAGTCCGAGTTCGTCAGAAAAGAGTCCGAGTTCACCGGTTAATAGGGTTTACAATAGAGAGTTCCTATTATCAAAATCTAATTTGAATGACGGGTAAATCAAAGTGGCATATACTTTGTATGATTCAGACAAATTATATTCTGATGAGGAATTTCCAATCAGAAGTGTAAAAACTGAAATGATCAAACAGGTTTTCAAATTAACAGAAATTAATATTTCTGATATAAAAGATTTAAAACTTGATGAAAAACCTAAAAAATACACTTCAAGAGTTCAACAGAGATTGAACAAGAAAAAGGGTTATAGTTCTGGTTATGGTTATCGAAAGAAACCAAACTACAACGGTAATCTCAAAAAGAAAGGTTTAGGTTTTATTCCTCCTGAAAATTATCAAAATCAGAAAACTTATAAACCAAATACAAAATTTGTTGCAGGTGGAAGTTGTGAAGATGAGCAGAAGAAACCATTCTGGAAACAATCCAATCAAGAGTTTCTTGCTGAAGTGAAGAAGAATATGAGAAAGTTTGCTCAAAGAGTTGATCGAAGAACTTGTTTTAAATGCCAGGAAGTTGGACACATAGCTTGGAATTGCCCCAAGACCAATTACAAAGAACAGGGAGTTTCTTCTAACTCTGAAATGAAAAAGAAAAATGTTGATAAATCGACTTTGGAAGTTGGTGAAACTTCAAAACGGTTTTACAAAAGAAGTGTCGATTTAACCAAACAAAAATGGATTGTAAAATCTGAAAGAAGTTCTGATAATGAATCTGATTCCATAAAATCAGAGGAGTCATTTGTTGAGAAAAAGATTGTGAATTCCATTCCTGAGGTGAACGATGAAAATTTTCCTTCATTGTCAAAGGAAAATTGGAAGTCGAAAGTTGGGAAAGTAGAGATCTCAAATAAATTCTTCGCTGATAAGGGAGAATTTGATGTTGAGAAGGCTTTCAACGGGAAAGTCAAACATATTTTCGGTAAGATGGTTGATAGGAAGGTAAAAGGTGCTCAAGAATTTTATAAATCAAAATGTTGGTGGGACAGATGTTTGCCACCAAAGTCACCCAAGGCTGGTGAGGCTTGGGTGGACGTAATGTTTGAGTAAAAACCGGACTTGCCGGAGCTCCCAGGTTGGTTTAAGCGGAGCAGGAATCGGCACATTTCTTGAGAAATTCACGAAAGTGATTTCGACTTACAAGTGGTAAATCAGGGACATTAAGTTGTACTTGATTTTCTACAAGTGGTTTTTGATTGAGAAACAATATGATGAAACCCCTAAACTACAAGTGGTTTGAAAATCAACAAAACTAATTTTCCGGAAAAACCATTTGATTAAAACAAACTTAAGTGTTTTGAAATCAGTGGGAAAATAGTTTGTTGTGAGGGGGAGTTCTGATTGTTTATGCCAAGTGAATGGCGATTTGAGGTGATTTGATATCAGTTGTCATTTTATTGTACAGTTTATTTTCAAATTTCCTAAAATGTGTTTGTATTTTAGGGGGAGTAAAAATTTTCAGAAAATCCAAAAACATTTGAAAATTTGAAAAAGCCAAAAACATGATAAAATCAAAAATGAGTTTTGTTGTATAAAAGAGGAAATGATAGTACATCAGTGGACTGTCACAACATGCTAAAGAAATGAAAAGAAAAATGTGATAAACAATCTCACTGTGGATATGTCAGTAGGTTTTTACACATTTAGTAAATTGTGACGAGATATAAACATAAAATTTACTTGCGTCTACGTGGGGAACACCTCCAGGATATATAGGTAACCCCTGAAATCTTGTTTGAAGGGTCCCATATTCTGAGATACTAGGTCTTTATACTCAGTGATATCTGGGGTATTATCCCGGGACTTCTGATTTTGCGGAAGCAATGGCCTAGTCCCCGGAGAATACTTTCTGCTTGCTTGAAATATAGCACCGCCCTCAGCTAAAAAATGATAAAACATTGAAAAATGCTAATCATGGCTGTTGTAATTCAAAAGATCCTCTAAAGGGGACACACCTAAAAGTCAACTAGGCTCTCTGCTGAACGGAAGTTCTGACCTGAGCTATCACGGTTGCATAATTTATTCCCCTTACAGATATCATATGTGGTATACTCACCTGTAAGACTGAATACTGGGGTCTGGATACGGGAGTATATACTGAGGTGGGACACATGTAGATGTTTAAGTCCTAAAACACTAATTCGTATCTCGAAGCAGTTGAATCTTTGTGTGAAAATTTAAGTGGACAAGTATACTGACAATCTAAGTGAATTGTTTAGAACTTAAAATGTTTAAAGCTTAACGGTGTTGGTGATTGGTCTCAAAAACTGATATGATCCTCTTACACAAACTCACAAAAATAGTGTCTGTAAATATTTCTTTTTTGCATTTTATTTTTGTTATTTCAAAATCCAAAAAGATTTTCGGTGTGTTTTAGCATAAATTTTGAAAAATTCAAAAAGATTTTAGACAACTGATGTTGAAGAGCTGATTTTCAAAATTTCAAGTGCTGAACATGACGAACAGGTTTGGGAAAATTTGATTGAAAAGTTTTTCAGAGATAAAAATTCGTTAAAAGATCATTGTTAATGACTGATTGTATACTGATTGAAGAAGGATCAGTGTTGGTGCATGATATTTGATAAATTGCTAAATATTTTATTCTTTTGAATCTTATTTTTGGGTAGAGGATGTGCAGGATAGCAGATAGAGTGCCAGGTTCCGATACCTGAGGATTCTGAAATACTGTAAAAGCCAGACTACGATCCCAGCATGTTTTGAGGGGGAGTCTGTTAGAGTGAGAGAGAATTGGAGATAGAATAGAGCCAGGTAGAGATCTTGAAGAAAGCTCATAGACTGATAAAGACTGAAGATTGAAACGACTCGACACTTAAGACTCGTCAACATCTGAGGGGGAGTCTGTTGGTGCACACATCTGTCGTCTTCGTCTTGTATCGAGTCTCGGTTCAGTGCGGAGCTAATCAAGACATGATGTCATGATGACATCATCTAGATGACATCATCAATGACATCATATCATATGTTTACGTGAGATTGCATGCTAATTTCAAATCAGAATGTTAGTTGATGAACATTTCGCTTGAAGACAAAACACATTGAAAGATTTCGCTTCAAGAATGTTAGGTTCGCTTGAGGTTTTCATGAAGGTTTCGCTTGAAGCTTTCAAGCGAAATCATGTGTATTATATATAGGGACATTGTCATTTCATTTGTAACAGTTCGAACAGTTGTTACCGAGTGATACCGAAGTGCTGCCGGTTTCTCTTTCGATTGTAAATGTTGTCAATATCAATATATAAGAGATTAAAGTGAATATCAAGCTGTTTACACGTTCGTTTCTCTGTTTCCGCCTTTGAAACGGACTAGAACTCTTCCAAACGACTCGTTTAGGTCGCATTCCGATCCTACAACATAAGACGAAGACGACAGATGAATGCACCAACAAACTCCCCCTCAGATGTTGACGAGTCTTAAGTGTCGAGTCTTCGCATCTTCAGTCTTTATCAGTCTCTTTTCTTTCTTAGCATATACCAGGATCTTCTCTTTGGCTCTAACCTCGTCAGACTCCTCCTCTCATCATGATGGGATCGCTGTCTGGAATTAGCTATCAACTTGAGATCAATCCCTGGCTTTATCTCTGTTTAAGCTCATTACCTACACAAATCTCATCAAAACATAAGTTTTTACTTAAATTAATAAGAAAAACTTATTAGAAATAGTTCCATCAAGTTCAAATTAATGACCCTGATTAACTAATCTCAACTTCTTTCTCAAATCAAAATATTTCAATTCAATACACACACTCCCAAATCAATTCATCATGTTCAGCACTTGAAATTTTGAAAATCAGCTCATCAACATCAGTTGTCGAGAATCTTTTTGTTTTTTTCAAAATTTATGCTAAAACACACTAAAATCTTTTTGAATTTTTTTTAAAGAAATGAAATGCAGTAAAGAAATATTTACAAACAATATTTTTGGGAGCTTGTGTAAGAGGATCATATCAGTTTTTGTGACCAATCACTAGCACCGTTAAGCTTTTAACATATTAAGCTCTAAACGATTCACGTTGATTGACGATATGATTGTCCTCTTAAGCTCAATCTAAAAACTTTCAATCTGCTTACCGATACTTTTAAGGTATATTTAGATAGCACTAAATTCTCATGGACCCCACGATCTCAGCATATCCCCTCATCATGCAATACACTGACCCAAGTAATGCCTTTAAACTTTTATCAACTGTGATTTCTGCGAAAATAAAGCAGAATGTTTAAACATTAACAATCAGGTCGATACTTTTGTATACGTAGAGAAAGTCCAATGTTTTAACAAAATAAGAAAAATAAAACAAGTTGAAGTTGTTTAGGCTTTAACCACCAGGTCGATACTTCCGTATACGCAGAGGTGATCCAAAGCTTAAACGAAACACCAGAGAAAATAAAGCAGAACGTTTAGGCAACAACATCCAGGTCGATACTCACGTATACGCAGAGGATGTCCGATGCTTAAACAAAATAAAGAAATAAAACAAGTTTAAATCTTTGCAAAATGAAATTCACAATCACAGCGACTTTTCAGCAAAGTTGTGAAAGTTCACAAACTTAACCAGTTTTATGTCTTTCGACAATCAGCAATTACTGAGTAGGTACACAATCAAGAAGGACAAAACCAAGTACTATGCTTTTGACCATGTTTCCCACTAGAACTAGGCTTTTTCATTTAGATTTGTATCGTTATCGCAAATCTACTAGTCTAGCTGAGCCTATCGTCACATCTTTAGTGTGACCATTTATCACATTTAGACTTTACATTTCTTTAGCATGCTGTGATAGTCCACTGATTTTCTATCATTTCCTCTTGTTTCAGCAAAACTCATTTTTTAAAATTTTCAATGTTTTTGACATTTTCAATTTTTTTTTAAAATTTTACTCCCCCAAAATCAAAATATGTTTCAATTTTGTTTTTCTGGGAAAATTTGAAACAAACTGTACAAACTTGACAACCTGATGAGAATCACTTCAATTCTCTATCCACCTGGCATAAACAATCAGAACTCCCCCTCACAACAAAACATTTTCCCATAGTGATTTCAAAACATTTAAGTTTGTTTTTATCAAAATGGTTTTTCCAGAAAATAAGTTTTGAGTGTCTTTTCACAAATTCGGGGATCTTTCATCACTTTGTTCTCTTCAACCACTTGTAAAAACTAACATTTTTAAGATCAAACATCAAATATCACTTGTAGAAAATCCAGTACAACTTAATGTCCCTGATTTACCACTTGTAAGGCGAAAAATCACCAGAGTGAAATTTCTCAAGAAAAGTGCCGATTCATGTTCCACGCTTACCAACCTGGGAACTCCGGTAAGTCAGTTTTTTCATTTAAACAAATTCACCCATGCCTGACGGTCCTTGGGTGATTTTGAATTCTTGTTCAACAATGGTGGAAAATTTGCATCATCCATTGTTAGACCTGAATTCTCCATTTTTACCTCAACCAATGGCTCCTCTGGCTTTGACAAACCAGAATCATTGCCTGCACATGGCTTGTCTGACTTTGACATGTCAGATTCATCGCTTGAAGGTGGCTTGTCTGACTTTAACATGTCAGATTCATCGCCGACCATTTTCTTCTTTTTCTTATCTTCTTTCGTCCTCAAATTTGTATCTGATGAATTCGTCTTGCTTGACTTTGCAATCGAGGAAGTCGATTCATCAGAACTCTTATTTTTACCAACAGATGAACCCGAGGACAAGATCTTCTCTAGATACTCTCTAGCCTTCTTTCTCTTTTTCCTCAGTCTGTCTTTCTGCCCCTGAGAAAGTTTCACTTTCGTTTCTTGAACTTTAGGTTCTTGAACCTTCTGTTCTTTGGGTTTGACATTGACTGATTTCTATGCCATCTTCTGAGAATTAACCCTCAATCTTTCATTTGATCTCCTTGGGCAATCTCTGACAATGTGACCTCTGATGTTGCAGTTAAAGCATCTCCTTGTCTCATAACTCCAACCTTGGCAGTTAACAGCAATGTGTCCTTGATAACTACATCTGTAACACACTCTGTTATCGTACCAATCACCATTTTCACACCAAACGCTCAGATCAAAGCACTGTTTGGCTTGGTGATACTCTTTCCTCTTCTTGATTGATGGATTTAACTTTTGAGCACTGTGGTCCAACCTGCACCACTTATTACCAACAATTTTTGAATTTTCATTTTTTACTTTTTGTAATTTTTCATTGCGATTGGATGATCGATCTAATGAGCTTTTATTATCTTTTTGTACATTTTTCAAAATTTTCTCTTTATGTTTTTGTTCCACTTTCTTCTTCAAAGGTTTTTGCTTAGATCATTCTCCCTTTTCAGTTGATTGCGGAACAGTTTCTTGAAACTTTTCTTTTAACTTCAAAAATAAATTCTTTTTCTTCATTTTATCTTTTTCATCATCAGATTTCTCATCACAATCTTCAACTTTGACATTGTCAAAGTTTGTGACATTGTCACTTATTGGAACTGAATTTAAAGTTTTTGGACAAGGAATAGTTGAAGTATTCACAAACACCTTCAACTTTTCTTCCCATTCCTTGATTTTCTTTTGAGCACACTCTGCTTCTTTTTCAAGTCGAATAATCTTTTCATGATAAGAATTGATTTCAATTTGTTTTTCAAGATTGTTTTTACCAAACAAATCTCTCTCATCTTCTAAAATTTTTATTTGACTTTGAAAATCTTTCTCAATTTTTACTTTTTCATTTTCCAAATTGTGTATTTGATTTTTCAAAACATTTTCTGATTTTTTAAGATTTTTGTTTTCTAATGACAAACTCTCTACATTCTTCAAGAGTTTTTCATTTTCAGATGTCAACTTCTCACAATTTTTCAACAAAACAAGAATCTGTTTATCATCAGCTTTTGTCTCAACCTTTAAAGCTGAAATATTTTCAACCTGTTTCTTTTCCTCATGAACACTTTCATCCTTACTCTCTTCTTCTGATGAATGATCAAAGATAGGTGCGTCTTCTGCAACCTCTTTCTTTAACTCTGGTTCAGGATTCACAAATACAGGTTTTTCAGATTCTACTTTCTCAACCTTGACCGATGGAACTTGTTCAATCTGCTCAACTCTGATCTCTTCTTTAACAATAACTACTTTTTGATTCTTTCTTTTTGCATCTTGTTTTCCTTTCAATTTTTCAATTTTATCGGCATAAAATAATTTTCCACTACTTTGATCAGATGGAAGTTGTTGTTTAAGATTTTCAAGTTTCCGTATTTCCTCTTCATAATTGTCACTCTCTTCATCAGACGAGTGATAACACACATAATTTTCAACAACTTCTTTTGCTGAGACTATTTCTCCTTCTTGCTTCATCGGAATATACTGCTGAGATTCATAATACACATACTCCAACAATTCCTCAAAATCCATATTTCGATATCAAATGTTCACTTTAAAACAATCGAATTGTGATTGGGCCGTTAATTACTTGGGCCGAGGATGATTTGAATCACTAATATTCAGCAACACTTTAAATGTGATTATCTTTAAAACTGTCACACCCTGGCTTTGCGGAAGCGTGGTTAATTTGGTGTGACTTCTTAATACCATAGCTTAACCATAACAAAGCTATATGAAATAAAACCATGCAAGATCATCCATTTAATTAAGTTTTAAAAACCAAATACAACAACATTGTCTTAACGGAAACACATCCTAACGACATAAACATTGTTCAACAAACACAACATAACATAAGCATAGTTTAAGGACTGTGACTTGTCCAGGAAAGAGTCACATTCCCTAAACCCGGATGACCTCGTAACTAGTGCAGCAGGAAAACGTGTCATACCGCGCCAGATACTTTAATTCCCTGAAATATATGTAAGTTGAAAAATCAACAATAATGTTTAGCGAGTTCATGTGTAAGTGAGTAAATAAACCTTTGTATATATATAAAAATCCTGGTATGTAGCAAATAAGGAAAAAGAGATCACCAATGGTTTGCAAGGCCATTGATATGTGTGAAGTGCAAGTAGGAAGACTCAAACCTAGCGGATTTTGCGTCGGGCACCGAGTCACCTCTATGGGCCGCCCCGGCCTCATGGGTGTGGGCTCGCTACACCCAAATAGATCCCATCTATCAATCTTGTCCCTCGGTCCTACAATGAGGATTAATGGCCTCCAGTTACCGCCTACCCACTCACACCATATCATGTATAAAAAGTATTCGTAATCATAGTAACATGTATTTCACCCCCGCAGTTTAGAAAACTGAAAATAGTTAAGAGAAAAGGGGGACATGAACTCACAGTGGTGCGTCTCTACTAAGTATGTCTCCTGATCAAGCAGCTGTGTGACGACCTACACGTACTAATTCTATTAGACGGACGACCGTACCTTAGCTTTATGGTTTAAGTTTTTGGGAAATAGTTAGACAACTATTTCGTGTTTACATTTAGTAAATACTTGGTAATCATTTTTCCTTCCCAAGGATGAGGGATTTAATACATGTGTGTTCGAAATATTATATTAAGTCTCAGTTAAAATATATTTTATTTCTAACTCCAAAATATAAATATTCTTCTCAAAAATATTATATAAATTTTCCCAAATAATATCTTGACAAAAAAATACGTGTTAAGTCATATTTTCTTAAAATGCGTAAGTTACGTTTTAGAGATCGAGTGGTAATAATAATTACCGGTGTAACTTATATATTTATCGTAGAGACGTTCGTATTATTTTGGATCCATTAACATTCGATAGTATTATTTTTACCCTAAAAATAATACTAGTATTTTCACAAAATATTCATAAACACATATCAAGTGACTTTATGAAAAATATATACTAAATATATATTTACCAAGTTTTATTTTGTGGAATTCCACCTCCGATGTTTTGTAAACAAAGTCGTGGCGAAATCTATGGTTTGAAAACAAGTCGAAAAGTATCTCTAACACTTATAGTGAAAATATTTCTAAGTGTTAGGTTTTTGGAAAAATTTCGCCAGAGTTTCCCCTGTAACTGGAGGTGGCCACGCTTTTAAGTGTATCATTTTCTTTTATAAATCAAACCAACATTCTTTTCATTCAATCAAAACAATGTCCGAAACAACAAACTAGTAAATAAATACGTATATCGCATAAGTTACATGAACTTGCGTTTTATCCAAGAGTAGAAAGTAAATTCCATTACTTTTAGTGGATCTTTATATAAATCAATCCGGTTTCGTAAAAACCCCGTTTTTAAAGAAATTCCATCTTTACAACTTCTTATCAATTTTTACAAAGATAGTTATTTTGTCGAAAATGTGTGCTACACAAGTGTTCACACACTTGTGTGTTCTAAAAATCATTCGTGTTAGGGTAAGATCCGTCTTTTAGAAAACATGATTTCTTTGATACTTGGTTCTTTGAAAATACCGCTTGTAGATACGTAGATCTACTAGTTTTAAACACTATTTCACAAGCAAAATCGCTTTTACACAAGTTCATGATTCGTGTGTGGTAGAGTTTCATCCTTTAACCCTTATTACTTCCAAAACAACCTTATTTCATGATCCATGATCATGACCACCCCGGGTTAAATGAAGATCCGAGCTACCATAACATAGATCGGGTCCAAATAATTACACAAATCAACTACTACAAGATTTACACAACATATGAGCTTTTAACCATCATTACAAGCATTTTTAGTAAACTTTTGTGTGTCATTTTGTAAGATTACGAGTTTTAACCGTTACAAATCATATTAATCACTTCAAAATAGTTCGAGAGGGTGATCATAGCAACTTACTACTAGCTCGAGGCTAGGGAAGAATCTAAGCGCAAAATGAGGGGATAAAAGCAACAGAGTGAGGTCCTTCGCCTCCCGATTGCACCAAGCTTCCTTGTAGGTGATCTTTAACACTTGTGTGATCTTGGATTAGCTTGAACAAAAATAGAAAATGGGTGGATGGTAGAGGGGGTGTTCGGCCGAGAGTAGTAGCAAGGAGAGGGAGAGAGAGTTTTGTTGAGTGTTGTGATGAAAGTGTTAGTGTGCTATGGTGTGAACTTATAGACAAATATTCAAGATCATTGTCCAAGAGTCCATATGTCTACTAGATATTAGACATATGTGATTTTTATAATCAACATAGTACAATGGGGGTCACATAGTGACCGAACTCGGTTGGGGGGGGGGAGTAATCCGGTTGGTTTCCAACTAAACATTTGGTAATTAGTTAGGTTAATCTAGTTAAGTTTAGAGATTAACCCGGTTAGTAGTGCATTGTGCTTTACAGCGGGTGTTAGGGTATTCAGGGACCCTAACTGGTTCAGAAAAAGAAAAACAATGTATATGACAATATTTTTATGTGTCGGGTAAAGTTCGGTTGTTCGGTTGGATAGTAATCCGTTAAAGTGCTTAACAAAGCTTTTAATGTGTTGTTATTATTATTTTTAGTGACACAACTTATTCCTGACACTTTGGAAAGTGTCTAGTAATATTTATCTCATGTTTTGGCACTTTATTAGTTAGCTAAAAGCTGGATTGTTTATTAAAGTGATGAGTTTTTGTGCTTAGAGCACGTTTTAGGCACATCCGATCACTGTAACTTATTCCTAGAGACGCTGGTCTACAACCCTTGTATCCCTACACTCACCACTAGTGTAGTTAAATATTTCTGGCTCATACAGGCCTTAGAGGCAGTGTCTGTCTGAGGCTGGCTTTATCAGCATGTTTAATAGGTTATTCGTTCATTGTGCTACTGTGCGTTTGGTGCATCAAGGTTGTCACAAAGGTGCTGTAAGCAAATCATGGAGTGTCAGCAAGTAAAGTATGATGCAAGTAAGTACATGTATCAGCATTCATGTAGTAGTTCATCCACAATTTCAAGTAAGCACAGTAATTAAGCAGTAATTAATTATTAATTAAGTCGTACGGATACCTGGTTTAGTGAGGGTTGTCACATTCTCCCCCCGTTAAAGAAATTTCGTCCCCGAAATTTGTACTACCTTATCTCCTTATGGTCACGTCACACATGGATACATAATTAATATCGAGGTAGATAGTCATCAAACTGAATCAACCCTTACTCACACTTGGGGGTCCACAAGAGAGGAGTTCCAACTAATAAGATCCTCAAATGTCCGATCGCAGTATCCCAGCGAGTTTGCACGAAACATAGCACCCTCTATACAAATTCAGAAATTTTCAACTCGATGAGGGGGTAGGCGCAATCTGTCAACTCCTGAGTAGACGAGTGGCAAGGTTCAGTGCGTTTGAACCTTTTGAACTGTGAGGATACACTGAATGAATACAGACGAACCTGGTGTATTCTTGCTTTGACTTGTAGTTGCATCAGGAATATGTAAATGACAGGTCAACAAAAGTTTATGTATTTTGCGTGGAACGGTTGACCATGATTAGCACAAGCTACAAGTTTGTAAAGGCACCACAAGGTATCTCAATGACATGATTTCCATAATAGCGGTGACTGAACAAATTCACTGAGTTTGAGACCAGATGAAAGTGTACCGGAACAAGCCGGAAGATGAAACTAAGTACTGCAAGGCATTTGATTGGTCACGAAAGAATCGTTAGGGGGTACACCATGATATGAAATGAATTTGTGTACCTTTGACTCAACACGCAAGTGTGTTGAGAGTGATTTAATTGTGATAAAGAAAACGGATTTAGGGCAAGTTGTCAAATAATCAATTAAATCCGTATAAGAAGTGAGTAGTCAAATAAGCGCAAGTTTCTGTTCTATGAAAGTATCACTGTAAGGTATCGAAATCTATCACGATTTAGTGGAGTCTTAGACCAAATAAGTCTACTACGACCCGAAACAAAAGAATCTGTGCCAAAGTATTAGAATATGTTGCTCTCAATGCATCCTATGGCGTTTCAAATTAAGCATGTGAACTGGATAAGTTCAAGCAGTTGAACCTAGTTTCAACGTAACCAAACAATAAACGTACATATCTACAAGGAAATCTTGACATGCTAGCAAACATGTAACTTGAAAGAAGGTAGTTCCAATAAGTGTGTTGACTTGATAACAAAAGAGTCAACAATGACAAAAATGTAGGTCATTCGAATCATAACCAGTAATTAGATTTGACAACGTAATATCTGAACATTCATGAAGCGTTTATTCGAAATGAAACCACATGTGTAGCAAATGGTGCATGGGTCATATATAGGTTTTCAAGTGATGAAGTGATGCGTTCTTACCAAAACGAAGAAGTGACCAAATATACGAAGCAAACGTGCGTTCGCTCTCAGCGAAAGAAAACAACGCGATGCAACTACCTGAGGGGAGTAGAAATGAAAATTTCTTCTTGTTAGAAGTGAAAGTGAAGGCTTCAATGGAAGAAAATTGAAGTACTTTCGGGTTCGTTAGCTACAATGACAAGTTGGTCAAGTTAATGGTGTTTGATTGAGTTGACAGATATGGTTCCTAGATGTAAGGCTTCTAGTTTTTCAAGATTCCGCACCTCGTGTGGGTCTGGTTTATTCATTGTGTAGGAAGCAGCATTTTGTTTATATCTAAGCACAATCATTGTCCCACAATTTTACCTTGGTATACTCCATGAGTTGCTCTGCTAACGATGTTCGATCGTTGATCAGTCGTGTAGTAGTAGTTGAATCGTCATAGTCGCTCGTGTAAGAAGTCCGCTAATTTTTAGCAAGAGTTACTGACTCTGGTGGGTTAGTTCGTTCGGTTCCTGGTAGCTGACGCTTAATTGAAACTCATCATCCCCCTTTTTGATGAGCAGATATGGGGTTTTCCCCAATAGGGGATTTTTGATCAGTTATCTTCCTTCTCCATCCACTTCTGAAGCTTCACTGTCAATCCTCGCGTTCCCGAAGATGTAAGTCGTTGAGGGGTATTGACTGCAGGTGCGACGCCGGGAATTTATCTGATGCGAACAAGATTAGCCGTGGGAGAGAACATTATGGCAAATCCTCGGGGAAGACCTTAGGGCATTTCGTTGTAATAAGAAGATCTTTGTGTTTAGTTCTTCGGCTCCTCCTGTCCATTGCCTCATGGGTCATGATTGCTTCGCCGTTCGACTCCGGGATGCGGATAACGATTCTCCGCTTGGTTGCTCGACCACGGTTTCATCCTAGCTACTATGACGAGGTCGTTTATTAACCAACCTCATTAAGAGTGGGTTGTCTAACTTACCCTCTACTAAACTAAGTAGGTTCCTAATTCCATGAGATGCGGGGCTATGGTCGGTACTGGTATCAAATAACATGAATGCAAAATTTTGGGTTGGTAAAGAACGTACCAGCAACCATATCTGGGTCCTGGCATGCTTCACTAGCTTCGGTGTTGGATGTTCCTTCATGGTCTTGGTCAATCTCCCTTGGGCAATCCTTCCCAAGCTGCCCCTTACCATCGCTGTTATAACCTTCCTTTCCCCTTTTCATCTCCTGCCAACACGTTTCCCTGTCGTGTCCCCTTTTACCACAGTTGTCACACTTCTTATTACCGCATTTCCCGTTATGATGGCGCTGACATACTTCACACTTAGGTAGATTACCCAGGTACATCTTTCCCTTTTTGGCCTTTTTCTTTACATTTGCCTGACCACCTCCCTGAAATTCACCGAGCTTCCTTTTGTTCTTCCCAGATGTCTCCACTGGTGTTTCCTTTTTCTCGTCCGGAATCGAAAGTTTCACCAGCCTAAGTGCTTCCTTAGTGAGCTCCAATCCTACCACATGGGCAATCACGGTTTGAGGTGTCAGTTCCCAAATGGATTGCTCCATTTTCTTCAACTCGGGTTCCACTAGGTACGGAAAGACCCGCGACAAATCGTAAAGCCTTCGTACGTGCTTCACCACATCTGGACCTTCCTTCTGTTGTTCCCAGAATTCTAATTCCAGCCTTTGGATATCAATCTGTGAACAATACTCCTTCCGCATTATTTCTTTCAGCTCGCTCCATGACATCGCATATGCTACACCCTCGCCCAATTCTTGAACCTTACGGTCCCACCATAATAGAGCTCCATCTTGTAGCAATCCGGAAACGTACGGGACTTGCTGCTCTGGCGTGCAACCACTCATTCGCACAACGGCATCCACATTCTCATCCCATTCTACAAAAGCTATGGCACCTCCCGTGCCACCGAAATTCAGAGGGTTGCATTCTAGGAAATGCTGGTAGGTACAACCTGCATCCAAGAATTCATCATCACATAAGGTATTAGCAAGGCACTTTGGGGACTTTCCAAACGTATCGTAATGTGTCTCAGGTGACTTAAACATTACCGTTAGGTAGGTTTCTCCCCGAGGCACCTTCGCCATGTTGGTAGCGAAGAACCTCGTGCCGAGCTCTGACTCGAGAGGCGTGCGCTAACCATTCTGCCTCAGTCAGTCGGATGATCTCTTAATGCGACATCTTCTAGGAAGAAGTTCATGTTAGTTAGGTCGCTTCTATTCGGGGAACATAAATAGTTGTTCGAAACACTTGTATCTCACATGTTTAAGTCATCATATTACACATCACGCCATTTATCAAGCAAGTAATTGGAATCATGTTTACCAAAAGTATATCAAACAAACACGTGTTTCTCAGTCATAGCACATTCCCATTATATTGGTATCACGTCCTATGATTAGGTTTTCATCATACGGGTAAGCACATTGCATCAAACTCATAACATAGGTACGTAATTTGAGGGTTTCGTTTAATGAAAGTATAGCAAGTAAACATGTAGTATTAAAATTTTAGTACGCACATAAGCGTTACTGATCGCATTTAGTAATGACATGGCGACTGTGCTTTCGTTGGTTATTGACCACAGTGCTTTGGGTGCATGCTTAATGACAATTGGTTCCCATCGTTTTCCAGCTACAACTTCATTGTTTTACAAAATGTATCACATCATCCGGGTCACCGGGTCTTCCTACCCTTGCCCAACAAGTATATCAGCACATCTAAATTACGTAGTCAGGCGTGGTCCTCACAAATCTCCACAAATCTTGGGGTCTCTACCCAATCGTAACGCAATCTGTGTTATTCCAGACACCAACATTTCTGGTGACTAAGGTGGGGGAGGAAAGAAAAGTAAACTGTCGACATGCTTGAATTCCTCCGCAAGCTCGTATATTCCTCGAAGTAGTCAACTGATTTTCCGCTGAATGGTAAAAGGAACGAGTATCGAGATTCTGAGGACGGTGAAATTTCAGAGGTCAAGAGCATAAAAGGGATCCTGATGTACGTGGCGGATCGAGGCATGCTGGTGGAGGACGTGGTGTTTTACTTAAAGTTTTCAGACAATATGCTGTCTTGTGATGTAGACACTTAACTCATGTTTTTGGTCATGTAACGTTTTGCATTTGACGTTGCTCTTTGTGGTGTCAGCTCAAGCTTCCATGTTTCGCGACTCATATCCTCAACTGCAGTTGATATTACAGGAGCGACTTATCCTGTGTGTGGTTTTCATAACGCGAGAAATGGTGAGGGTTTGTAGTTAGCATAGTGCGTTTATAGGGACCATCAAATCGGCTTATCGAGAGTTGTAGAGGTGAATATAGTAAGCGGTGCGGCCTGGAGCATCTCTACTAGGCGCGGGTATGTCCAGACAGAAAGTGTTAGGCACGACGGTGCACGGGCGTCGATCTTCACAAGGGAAAACGAACCTCTTCACATATGAGGGGGTTGTCTGATGCAGGTAGATGTAAGGGGTGCAACGTCCGACAGACAAAAAGAAACAGGATCGTGACCACGTAAAGGTGTAGGTTCAGCAGGCGCAACATCAAGCTGACCCAAATGGTGTAGTAGCTGGTTCAAGTGCAGGCTCTGGGTCATGTAACGGTGTGGAGGACATCAGCGGCGAGTGTGGGTAACAAAGGTGCATCCATAGGAACTGGAACAGGGGCTGAAACAAGGGCCACAAGAGAGCGTCACAGGAAACTCGAAAGGTGGGTAACCTTTGTCATCGTCTATCCACCCATTTCGGGTGTGCGCGTATCGAGGATCAACTTGGGTTGCAAAAGGCGCATGATCGAACTGTACCGGCATAGGGTCAAGGTGGGGTGCAACAAGAGGGTCAGCAGGTATATCAGCGATAAGTGGGGGATTAACATGATCAGCAGCAATGACATGGTCACCCTCCAGCAGTGGTGCATCAGCAGGGTGATCATCAATGGTTAGGTCAGTAATCACAGGATCAATGGGTATGCCAGCATGAACAGGGTCATGCTCAAACACTGGGTCAAGAGCAGCTACTGGCTCAAGGGCCATGGCAGGCTCGGGATCAACGAACTCCATATCAAAATCTGCATGATCAGCGAATGCAGGGTCAACTGGGTCTACTGGGTCAACCATAGGCTGATCCAAGTGGATGAACTCTATCTCCTGGTCCGGGTCAAGTCCAGGGAAAAACAGGGTCTGAATCCTCATCGAGGTCGTGATCGAAAGCAAATCTAGGAGCTGAGACAGCAGATGATGCCATGTCAGGATCTGAACTGTGTGAATAGTTCTGTGCGCTCCGAGTGTGTGACGGTGCAGAGGCCACAGACTCGAAGGAGTCTGGAGCGGGTGAGTGTGCAGGTGACTCCTCAGCTGGAGCATCTGCGAGTAACGAAAGACCACCGTCAGCTAGAAGGGCCTCGCCCTCAACATCGTCCTCCAAGGGCTCATCATCAAATAGATCGACGTCGTGTCATCGTCGGCGTCGAGGAGCATATCGTAAGCAGGATAAACGGCCAAAGGTATGGGAGCAGGGATCTCTACGAGTGGTAGGTACCCAGCGAAAGGACCATCAGCGGGCTTATCGACAGCGTCGGGTTGCGCAAAGGGCTGAAAGTGATCCTCGTCTGTGCTGGCAACATCTGATATATGGACCTCATGCTCTGAAGACTCTAAGTCATCTGATACTATGGGTCTGGGGTCCGTGGTGTCCGATTCACCAGTGCCTGATGAGTCTATGGTGTCTGTATCATAAACACAAATATGCACAAATAATCAATCATATAATCAGGCAAGCACAGTAGTCACCAAGTAAGTAATCAAACAATTCTCCTAGTCCCACTAGCCTCCCAGCCTCTCAGACTGATCTTCCTAGTCTCACTAGCCTCCCAGCCTCTCAGACTGCTCTTCCTAGTCCCACTAGCCAATTCTCCCAGCCTCTCAGACTGCTCTTCTTAGTCCCACTAGCCAATTCTCCCAGCCTCTCAGACTGCTCCTAGTCCCACTAGCCAATTCTCCCAGCCTCTCAGACTGCTCTTCCTAGTCCCACTAGCCAATTCTCCCAGCCTCTCAGACTGCTCCTAGTCCCACTAGCCACTTCTCCCAGCCTCTCAGACTGCTCTTCCTAGTCCCACTAGACAACTACCTCGGTCTCCTAGACCGAGCCTCGGCCTCCCAGACCGAGCCTCAGCCTCCCAGACTGAGCCTAAAAATAATAAATAAAATGTTCTGAACATTTGTTTGTAAAAACGTTATGGATCTGGACTTAAGTGGTATGCAGTGTAAAAATGTTTTCGTGAGAGCCCTAGTGATCATAGTCTAGACTCGAGAAGGAATCCTAGTTCGCTATGATCAGAGCTCTGATACCAAGCTGTCACACCCTGGCTTTGCGGAAGCGTGGTTAATTTGGTGTGACTTCTTAATACCATAGCTTAACCATAACAAAGCTATATGAAATAAAACCATGCAAGATCATCCATTTAATTAAGTTTTAAAAACCAAATACAACAACATTGTCTTAACGGAAACACATCCTAACGACATAAACATTGTTCAACAAACACAACATAACATAAGCATAGTTTAAGGACTGTGACTTGTCCAGGAAAGAGTCACATTCCCTAAACCCGGATGACCTCGTAACTAGTGCAGCGGGAAAACGTGTCATACCGCGCCAAATCCTTTAATTCCCTGAAATACATGTAAGTTGAAAAATCAACAATAATGTTGAGCGAGTTCATGTGTAAGTGAGTAAATAAACCTTTGTATATATATAAAAATCCTGGTATGTAGCAAATAAGGAAAAAGAGAGCACCAATGGTTTGCAAGGCCATTGATATGTGTGAAGTGCAAGTAGGAAGACTCAAACCTAGCGGATTTTGCGTCGGGCACCGAGTCACCTCTATGGGCCGCCCCGGCCTCATGGGTGTGGGCTCGCTACACTCAAATAGATCCCATCTATCACTCTTGTCCCTCGGTCCTACAATGAGGATTAATGGCCTCCAGTTCCCGCCTATCCACTCACACCATAACATGTATAAAAAGTATTCGTAATCATAGTAACATGTATTTCACCCCCGCAGTTTAGAAAACTGAAAACAGTTAAGAGAAAAGGGGGACATGAACTCACAGTGGTGCGTCTCTACCAAGTATGTCTCCTGATCAAGCAGCTGTGTGATGACCTACACGTACTAATTCTATTAGACGGACGACCGTGCCTTAGCTTTATGGTTTAAGTTTTTGGGAAATAGTTAGACAACTATTTCGTGTTTACATTTAGTAAATACTTGGTAATCATTTTTCCTTCCCCAAGGATGGGGGATTTAATACATGTGTGTTCGAAATATAATATTAAGTCTCACTTAAAATATATTTTATTTCTAACTCCAAAATATAAATATTATTCTCAAAAATATTATATAAATTTTCCCAAATAATATCTTCACAAAAAAATACGCGTTAAGTCATATTTTCTTAAAATGCGTAAGTTACGTTTTAGAGATCGAGTGGTAATAATAATTACCGGTGTAACTTATATATTTATCATAGAGACGTTCGTATTATTTTGGATCCATTAACATTCGATAGTATTATTTTTACCCTAAAAATAATACTAGTATTTTCACAAAATATTCATAAACACATATCAAGTGACTTTATGAAAAATATATACTAAATATATATTTACCAAGTTTTATTTTGTGGAATTCCACCTCCGATGTTTTGTAAGCAAAGTCGTGGCGAAATCTATAGTTTGAAAACAAGTCGAAAAGTATCTCTAACACTTATAGTGAAAATATTTCTAAGTGTTAGGTTTTTGGAAAAATTTCGCCAGAGTTTCCCCTGTAACTGGAGGTGGCCACGCTTTTAAGCGTATCATTTTCTTTTATAAATCAAACCAACATTCTTTTCATTCAATCAAAACAATGTCCGAAACAACAAACTAGTAAATAAATACGTATATCGCATAAGTTACATGAACTTGCGTTTTATCCAAGAGTAGAAAGTAAATTCCATTACTTTTAGGGGATCTTTATATAAATCAATCTGGTTTCGTAAAAACCCAGTTTTTAAAGAAATTCCATCTTTACAACTTCTTATCAATTTTTACAAAGATAGTTATTTTGTCGAAAATGTGTGCTACACAAGTGTTTACACACTTGTGTGTTCTAAAAATCATTCGTGTTAGGGTAAGATCCGTCTTTTAGAAAACATGATTTCTTTGATACTTGGTTCTTTGAAAATACCGCTTGCAAATACGTAGATCTACTAGTTTTAAACACTATTTCACAAGGAAAATCGCTTTTACACAAGTTCATGATTCGTGTGTGGTAGAGTTTCATCCTTTAACCCTTATTACTTCCAAAACAACCTTATGTCATGATCCATGATAATGACCACCCCGGGTTAAATGACGATCCGAGCTACCATAACATAGATCGGGTCCAAATAATTACACAAATCAACTACTACAGGATTTACTCAACATATGAGCTTTTAACCATCATTACAAGCATTTTTAGTAAACTTTTGTGTGTCATTTTGTAAGATTACGAGTTTTAATCGTTACAAATCATACTAACCACTTCAAAATAGTTTGAGAGGGTGATCATAGCAACTTACTACTAGCTCGAGGCTAGGGAAGAATCTAAGCGCAAAATGAGGGGATAAAAGCAACAGAGTGAGGCCCTTCGCCTTCCGATTGCACCAAGCTTCCTTGTAGGTGATCCTTAACACTTGTGTGATCTTGGATTAGCTTGAACAAAAATCGAAAATGGGTGGATGGTAGAGGTGGTGTTCGGCCGAGAGTAGTAGCAAGGAGAGGGAGAGAGAGTTTTGTTGAGTGTTGTGATGAAAGTGTTAGTGTGCTATGGTGTGAACTTATAGACAAATATTCAAGATCATTGTCCAAGAGTCCATATGTCTACTAGATATTAGACATATGTGATTTTTATAATCAACATAGTACAATGGGGGTCACATAGTGACCGAACTCGGTTGGGGGGGGGGGGGGGTAATCCGGTTGGTTTCCAACTAAACATTTGGTAATTAGTTAGGTTAATCTAGTTAAGTTTAGGGATTAACCTGGTTAGTAGTGCATTGTGCTTTACAGCGGGTGTTAGGGTATTTAGGGACCCTAACTGGTTCAGAAAAAGAAAAACAATGTATATGACAATATTTTTATGTGTCGGGTAATGTTCGGTTGTTCGGTTGGATAGTAATCCGTTAAAGTGCTTAACAAAGCTTTAATGTGTCGTTATTATTATTTTTAGTGACACAACTTATTCCTGACACTTTGGAAAGTGTCTAGTAATATTTATCTCATGTTTTGGCACTTTATTAGTTAGCTAAAAGCTGGATTGTTTATGAAAGTGCTGAGTTTTTGTGCTTAGAGCACGTTTTAGGCACATCCGGTCACTGTAACTTATTCCTAGAGACGCAGTTCTACAACCCTTGTATCCCTACACTCACCAATAGTGTAGTAAAATATTTCTGGCTCATACAGGCCTTAGAGGCAGTGTCTGTCTGAGGCTGGCTTTATCAGCATGTTTAATAGGTTATTCGTTCATTGTGCTACTGTGCGTTTGGTGCATCAAGGTTGTCACAAAGGTGCTGTAAGCAAATCATGGAGTGTCAGCAAGTAAAGCATGATGCAAGTAAGTACATGTATCAGCATTCATGTAGTAGTTCATCCACAATTTCAAGTAAGCACAGTAATTAATTATTAATTAAGTCGTACGGATACCTGGTTTAGTGAGGGTTGTCACAAAAACAATGTAGCCGACACTTATTAAGAAACAAACTAATTTGAGTTGACTGCTTGGTTGATGTTGAAACTTGAGCCAAAGACAAACCCAAATCACATGGGATTTCTAAACATGAGCCGACAACTATATCTTTCACAATTCTTTGATTGGGCCTCCACTTTTCAGTATATATCCAAACTTTGGGCCGTCAATCTTTAAACAAAATCACATGTAAAAGCCTGACAATTTTTTTAAATGATACAACTTCATGTATTCTGACACAAAGGCACGAGATATCTTTTCCCAACTTCCGACAACTTTAAATTTCAATCCAATTTGATTGAACCGCAACTATAAATCACGTGAAATTCTGATCACCTAAACACTTTGAAGCTGAAATTCAAAGTGTAACTATGATCCAAACCTACGTGTCGCAAAAGCGGATCTCTTGAACTTTGGTAACAATGAGCGGACCTACTTGTGTTCAAACGAGCAGACCTGTTTGTTGTTCACTGAAGCGGACCTTACACGCAATTTGAAGCGGACCTATACACAATATGTCCCTAAAAGCGGATCTCTAGAGCGGATCTAAATGAACATGAGCTAATAAGCGGACCTAAAAAGCGAACCAGCTGATGACATCATCAATATCACGAGTCCGTATGAGCGAATCTTCAAAAATCCAAGGTTATAGGTCGATTTTAGTTATGAAACTTTCAAGGGTTTATTAATACTAGATTCCGAACATATTGTGTGAATTTAAACCGATTTTGACCGTAAAAAAATTTGATTTTCGAAAAAGAATGGTGTAGAAACAGAATTATCGGCTGAAATGTATAGAACTCTTCTTCACTGGCTCTGATACCAATTGTAGGATCGAATTCGGACCTAAACGAGTCATTTAGAAGAGCTATTACTGATTTGAACGGCGGAAACAGACAAATCAGATTCAATTCAGTGAGAATTCAATTTAATATGTTGATTCTATTAATCTGAATGACGTTTACAATCAAATCAACACTTCGACAGCACTTCGTGGCTCACCGGAAGACAACACCTCGAACTCACTCTCTAGATCCGCTTGAAATGCCCCTATATATAGTCCAACAGGATTCTCTTATACGATCATGTCTGTATAAGCGAACCTACATCATGACTAATAAGCGGACCTATAACCATGACATATAAGCGAACCTAAGTCAAAGACACATGAGCAAAACCTAATGATTGACACAAAAGCGGAACCTATCATCTAACAACATACATCACGAAATCAGAATACAAAGTAAGTTAAATGATTTTGTCTTCTTGTGATGATGTCATGGATGATGTCACTTTGATGATGTCATCATGACATCATGCTTGAACAACTTCGCAACGAACCCAAGACTCGACATAAGACGAAGACGACAGATGAATGCACCAACAGAGTGTGAGACTCTACAGGAGGGATAGAAGCAACATCAGAGGGTGGAGGTGGAGGAATAAATGGCTCAACAACTGAAAGATCAACAGGTGCAGGCACCGGGTCTGGAATAAGAGGTGCAAGGTCTGGTAATTCAAACGGGATATGGTCAGGATCAAGAATCGGCCCAGGGTCAATAGGTGCAATGTCAGGCTAACAAAAGGAACAGGAGCTAGCTCAGGAGCAGGCTCTGGATTGTGTGAAGGTGAGGGATCTCGAGCAGGTGATGGTGCAGCAGACATAACAGTATCGTCGTCTGAATCAGTAGAAAAAAGTTACAATCTGGCCGCCTGTAAAGCTGAAGATGTCACAGACTCAAAGGAGTCTGAAACCGAATGCAAACTAGCATCAGAAGATATCTCAACGATAGGAACAACATGAGGTGGGACAGCTACAACATCCTCATCTATCTCCCCATCATCCTGGGTGTCAACTGGAGGACCGTCTACATACAAATCGACATCGCCATCGAACAAGTCATCGATAGGCCAAACCTCGGGAGGAATGACCACAAGAGGTACGGCATCGAGGATCGGAGCCACGATGTGCTCACCATCAGTGTGGCCAATGATGAGGTGATCGTGAACTGGGGAAGGAATGTCAAAAGGATCCTCTTCAGGGAAACCATCAGCAATAGGTAAATCATCACCAAAGTCTAGTAGCGCAAATGGCTGGAAGTCGTCCTCGTCCTCAGACAACATGTCGGGATCACTCTCAGTGTCTGACGTATATATCTCTGGCGCGGACATAACCTCGTTGTCTGATATGACTGCCATCGGGTCGTGGGCATCCGACAACCCATTCTCTGAGGATGACATGTGTGCATGTAACATCGTAATCCTAACATGTATTCATATAGTAACCACTAACACTCAGTATATGCAAACAAAGACAATTTATCATGCAATCATGTATTCACATCATCCTTCATGAAACTTTTTCTATCTTCCCAAGTCTACCCCGGACTAATCCACCAATGTGACCTTGCAATCGTGTTTCTTGTCTTTCCCTTTGTAAAACGTTCGTTCCATGGATCTGGGCGTTTTGTGTATGCAATGAAAACATGTTGTAAAAGTATTTTCGTGAGAGCCCTAATGATTGTAGTCTAGACTAGTGAAAGAATCCTAGTTCACTACAATCGAAGCTCTGATACCAAACTGTCACACCCTGACTTTTGTGGAAATGTGATTTTGTGTGACTTTCTTAATATCATTGCATTCAACAATAACAAACATCTATATTATAAAACCAAGATGTTCATCCATAAATTATGTTTCAAAACATTACAATCGTCATTGTTTAACCATAAACTAAGACTTTAAATTGAAGTACATAACAACCCAAGTTTTAAGTTCCAATCTGGACTTAACAAAAGACACTACCAAAAGGTAGGGTTTGAACTATGTATCTTATCCAAGATAAGATGCACGATCCAAACCCTTCGACACTGGATGACATCTTGTATTCGAAGACACAACTTGACATCTTGAACACCCGCCAGATCCATAATCAATTTCCTGAAATATATGTAGTTTGAAAACATCAACAAAAGTTGAGATAGTTCACGTGTTTTTTATGTGTGCACGAACATCCTTGTAAACATTTGTAAGTAAGTATACCGGTATGAAAGCAACAAGGAAACAGATCAATTAGTGTGTAGCTAATACATTCATATGTGTGTAATGGTGTAGGAATGGCTCAATCCTTTATGCGTATTTCGTATCGGGCCATCCGGCAGGAACGACATAGTCGCCAACCCGTGGGCTCATGGGGGGGGGGGGGGCTCGCAACACCCAATAGATCTATCACTCATGCCTGTCGGTCCTTAAACAGGGATTAATGGTCTTTAGTTACTCGCCTACCCATTCACATGATCTTGCTGTTCATTCCTTAGCTAACCATACCATTTGTAATCTTAATCATTTGTAACATGTATTTCACCCCCGAAGTTATAAAACTGAAAACAGTTAAAAGAAAAGGGGGACATGAACTCACAGTCTTGCGTCTTGAATCTGGTGTAACTCAAAGCTGCTACTTGTTCACACGACTACCTACAACGTACTACGGTTCATTAGTCGGGTGGGTCGTGCCTTGACCTTAGTCTTAATTAGTGTCTTTGAGTTACGTTTTTTTGTGTCATAAGTATTATTCCAAAGTATATAATTATTTGTTAAAATAATAAATATTTTAACTTAAATTATATTTATTAAATTTTGGAACATGAGTTAAAATAATATATTTTAACTTGACACATTTCTGTATTTGTACATGTATAACTTCCCAAGGATGGGTGAATTCATACTCGTATCTTAAACTTGTATATTTTGCCAAGTATTGGTGGCGTATTCCGGTGTATTTTTATACGTACGAGAATACGTCTTTTTGTTGTGTTTATTAAGTGTTCTTATATTTAATTTTTGTATTCACTTTTCCGGAATAATATTTCTAATAAAAATCACCAATATATATTCTTAAAATATATATCTTAAGAAGACCTTGATAGAGAAATTATCTATAATTTTTCCTTGGGAAAAATAAATGTATTTTCATATAACCTCAATAATAATATATTTTCAAGATTATCTTAGAAAATATTTATAAATCTATTTTTCACCCAAAAATAATGTATTCTAAATTGGTTTGAGAAAATATATATTTTCTTCCAAAAATAATATATTTTCTAGTAACTCAAGAAAACACATATATTTTTCTTTATTTAAAAATAATATATTTTCATCTTGACAAAAGTATGATATAATTTTGTAATAATTGTAAAAATCATGTTTTTGTTTTCTTGGTGTCCAAAATACCATTTACCAAAATATACTTATGGATTTAATTCCGGAATATTTATGTAAGTTATATTCCTTGTTCGGTTTCTCTAATATTTTGGGTATAAATTGAATATTTATTCTCTTGGAATTTTGGTAACATTTTGTATTGTAATTTTTGGTATTTTGGTGAGTTATATTATTTCATGTCCTAAAATAATATAACTACTACACATAATATACAAATAATCACACACATGGTGACATCTAAATATATATTCTCCTAAATACATATTTAGTCACTTTTAATATCAGAATCGAACCTCCAATATTTATAATTTTTGTAACAAAAATTATGGCAACTTTATATGAAAAATCATGGTTAAAATATTCTTGTAAATATTTGTTTAAAAATATTTTTCTAAGTGTTAAATTTCTAGAAAAAATTCGCCATAGTTTCCCCTTAAAAATGGAGGTTTCCATGCTTTCAAAGCATATTATTTTCTTTTATAAATCATCACAATCAACAACAAATCAAATAATACTTACCAAGTGCCATAAATCAACCATTAATCACTACTTCATGAACTTGAAAATTTATAAAAAAATGTAGCAACTTACTAGTGTTTTTAGTAAGCCTAGTTACCCTTTAAAGTGTGGTTGTTTATTTAAAAATATCATTCTTGAAGAATTTGAATGTTTACAACTTGTAAAATATTTTTCTAAAAATATTTCTTCTTGAATTTTTCTTGTTAAATACATGTTTCTATACTTGATTAACCACTAAAAATGTGATTAGTTTCTTTAAGAACCAAGTTTATGTAAATCTTGTATTTTAACTTAGTTTCTTGAGAAATCATACTTGAAATCACATATTTACAAGACTCACATTACACTTTGATCATCATTTTTCAAGAAAACATTTTATACTTCAAGTTCATGCTTTTACATAAGGATTATCACTTTGATTTCTAACATAATCATCCTCTCATCTTGCTAGATTATGTCTTTAATCACCATCTAGCAAGTTCATATGATGTTTAACATCATAAGTACATGTAATCATCAATCAATATTCACACATACATTAAACAACATGTATTCTTATGATTTTTAGGCTTATGTTTATGATTTAAGTTCTTGATCATTAGTGTTCTTCATGATTATATACTTGTAACATCTTTTAACCAACTTAACAAGATGTAAAATGAGATTAAGAAGGTCTTACTACTAGCACAAGGCTAGGGAAGAAACCAAAGATGATGAAGATGTTAACTAGGTGGATAATGTCACACCCTGACTTTTGCGGAAGCGTATGTTGTGTGACTGGTTTAATATCATTGCATTCAACCATAATAAATAAATATATGATTAAAACGATGTTCATCCATTCATTAAGTTTAAAGTATTACAAACACCATTTATTTAAGTTTCAACAGCACAACCTTCGACTAAGTTACAGATCAACAAAAGTGAATGACATCTAGACTTGGAATCTACTTCTAGAGACAACACATGCACCCAAGATCCAACTTGTTACCTGAAATACATGTAATTTTGGAAAGCATCAACAAAAGTTGAGCGAGTTCATGCGTTTTTTGTGAGTACTGACAAACTTGTAATCCTTGGAGAGACTCCTTTGAAAACAGGTATGAAAAGCATTTATGAACATATCAAATTAACGTTTTACAAGGACTTTAAGGCATGTGAGGACATAGGGAGCACTCAAAATGAGTAGACTTATACCCTCGTCGATTCCCTCGACTATGTCGAATTCCCATTCGACTATGTCAATTCACCTTGACTATGTTAATTCACCTTGACTAATGTCGATTCACCTCGACTGGGACACCGAAGCACTCAAGTGGTCACAAGTACCATGAGTGGGGTTCGGCTGTACCCGTTAGATCTAACCTTCGTCCCTAATTAAGAATTAATGGCATTTCAAGTTTAATCTATGCTCACATGATCTAATAGTTCATTTCATAGTTAATTCATACCGTTTAAACATTGTATTCATTAAGTATTCTTTATACTTACTTTTATATTAATTTTTCCGGAATATTATCTTTAATAAAGATTCAATATATATTTCCAAAATATATATTTTTAAGAGATTTTATCTATAGTTTTCCTTTGGCAAAAATATTTGTATTTTCATATAAGTTTCCAAAATAAAATATTTTCAAGTCTAACTTTATAATATATATATATATATATATATATATATATATATATAAACTTATTTCTATCCTAAAAATGGTGTATTTCAAGTTTACTCAAGAAAATATATATTTTTCCCAAAAATAATATATCTTCTAATAATTCCAAGGAAACATATATATATTTTTATTCACCAAAAATCATATATTTCCTTCTTGTCAAAATATGATATAACTTTGTAGTAATTGTAAAAATCATATTTTCGTTTCCTTGTGTCCAAAATATTATTTACCAAAATACACTTGTGAATTAAGTTCCGGAATATTTTGTAAGTTACATTTCTTGTTCGGTTTCGTCAATATTTTGTGTGTAACTTGTATGTTTATTCCTTGAGTTTTTGGTAATATTTTGGATTGTAATCCTTGGTATTTTGATGAGTTATATTATTTCAAGTTCTAAAATAATATAACTTATACACATAATATACAAGTAATCAAACAAATTGTGACATCTAAATATATATATTTTCCTAAATATATACTTAGTCACTTTAATTTATCAAAAAACCAACCACCAGTATTTGTAATTTTTGTAATAAAAATTATGGCAATTTTATATGAAAACCATTCTGAAACTTTACTTATAAACACTTGTTTTTAAAAATATTTCTCTAAGTGTTTAATTTCTACAAAAAATTTTCCATAGTTTCCCCTTAAAAATGGAGGTTTCCATGCTTTCAAAGCATATCATTTTCTTTTAAATTCATCATCAATCATCAACAATTCAAATAACACTTACCAAGTGCTAAAAAAATATGAAGTTTATACTATGTCATGAACTTGAAACCTTGTAAAAATTTGTAGTAACTTACTAGTCTATTTAGTAAGCTTAGTTTCCCTTTAAAGTGTGGTTATTTATTTAAAAATATCATTATTGAAGAATTTAGATTTTCACAGCTTGTATAAAGATTTTCTAAAAATATTTCTTCTTGTATTTTTCTTGTTAACAATATGTTTCTAGCTTTGATTTAACACTTAAAACATGTTTACTTCCTTTAAACATCATGATCATGTTAGATCTTGTAATAAACTTTAGTTTCTTGAAAATCTTATTCTTGAAATCTTTTATTTTCAAGACTTATAACTTGTAGGAATAATCATCATACATTAAAACAAGTTTATTTTTAAGTTCATGATTTACATAAAGGATGACCATTACAAATTCCTCAAAATCTATCCTTGCACTTGCTAGATCATGTGTTTAATCATCATCTAGAAAGGTTCTTATGATGATCAACATCATAAACACAAGAAATCAACATCCAAGTATACTACATACACTTAAAACAACTTGATCTTCATGTTTTTGAGCTTTATGTTCAAGTTTATGCATATGTTTCTTCATGATCTTTATGTTTAACATCTTATATCATCATTTAACCAACATAACATGAAATAAAATGAGATCACAAGAGTCTTACTACTAGCACAAGGCTAGGGATGATCGAGAGAAGAAATGAGGTGGATAAAAGCACTAGAGAGAGGTCCTTCCAATTCCGTTGCTGGCAACCTTCTTAGATAGGCTCCATACACCTTAGAATATGCTTAGATTATGAAGGAATGGTTTGAAAATGAAGATGTATGGAAGGGTTGTTGTGGCCGTGAATGGTGGAAGAAGAAGAAGGAGTTTGGTGGGTGGAAGGGGATGAATGATAAGTGTATTAATTTGGTAGTTTTTATAAAATTCTACTAAGCATATGGCATATTTTGTGGGAATATTCTACAACAATATCTTATAAAATATAAGAAAGAAATCAAATAAAATCAACTAAAATCATTGTGTGGGCCCTTGTTTAACAGGCCTTGGATGGGGGGGGGGGGGGTAAAGTGTAATATTTCAAGTATTAGTTACTTCATTCTAGTTAGATTCCAAGTATTAAATTTAGGGATTTAGGTGTTTAGTGTTTATAAGAGGTAATATGATGTTCGGTGACCATAACTAGCTTCGTAACATAAAAACAGTGCTTCTAGTAAAAATTTGATGTTTCGGGTAGTGTCCGGTTGTTCGGTTCGTTACTGTTCGTTAAAGTGCTAAATTGCATAGTTTAGTGTGCTTTATATAGTCTTTTATGACAGTTTCGGTTCCCAACACTTAGGAAAGTATTCTGGACCATTAAACCACTACTCTGCATTATAATGAGATGTTAATTTGCTAAAAATTGCTGAATTTATTTATTTTCTGCAGAATTTTGAAGTTTTAGTGTGTTTCTTGCACTTTCCGGCACCTATGTCATCACTAGGAAAGCAGTTTTGTAATCCATACTTTCCTACACACTATCCTAGTGTATCACTTGGTTCTAGGGATCATTCTGTGTCTTAACATCATGTTTGTCTAAGTACTGAACTCCCGTCAGTGCTTTTAGTTTGTCTGATAATGGTGTCATTTATGTTCTGTGCATTAATAGAACTATATCGTGTTGCATGTAGTAATGATGAAAATCTTGCAACATGAAATGCCATTATATGTATATAACAGTAATCAGAAATTCAATCGTCTTATAAACTAGATCATGCACTGTCATTAAAGCACAGATTACTGTCTAATTATTGTACGGAATAGTGACAGTTGTCACATTCTCCCCCCGTTAAAAGAATTTCGTCCCGAAATTCAAGCGATGCCATCGGTCGTAGGGGAGTTGTGAATCAAATGTGGTCACTTAGGTTTAAATTGGTCTTCATGTTCCCAAGTAAGCTCTAGGCCATGATATGAATTCCAGCGAACTCAAACAGATCAATTACGTCTTCTCCGTGTTTTGTGGACTCCCAGTCCGCAACCTTAACGGGTTCCTTAATAATTTGGACTTTGTCGTTGACGTGAATCCTGTTTGCTGGAATAACGACTATTCCTTGAGTCAGACACCTCTAAAGACTAGACACGTGGAATGTGTCACGATCACTACTGATCTTCTCTGGAAGTTTCAGCTTGTGAGCAATGGTCCAGATCCCTTCCAGGATCTTGAAAGATCTAATATACCAGGGGCCCAACCTCCCACGCTTTCCAAATCATACCACGCCTTCCCAAGGTGAGACTCCCATTAAAACCATACTTCTTATCTCAAATTCCAACGGTTTCCGCCGCTCGTCGGCGCAGCCTTTCTGTATACCGCGTGCTATCTTGATATTGTGACAACTGGCACAAAACCGGTAATTTTCGTACAATTTAATTATTATTTAATATCAGCAATTATGTGCTTAAATGACAACATTGTCTGATTTCATGTTACACTTGTGAATTCATGCACGTTTAATACTTCAAATATTGCTTTATGCATTACTGTTAACGTTGCGTCAGAAAGACTAGTAAACTCACCGGTAAGACACGCTGTGTCAGCTACTCTGTAGAAAGCATTCATATAATGAAATTAGGGCCTAAGAGTAGGTCATGTGTCTAAAATACACTAAAACCCAAGTATGGATACAAGGGTTAACATATAGACTTTCCGGAAGCTAAAATATGCACTAAAAAGCACCCGAAACGCACTTTAAATGCAGAATTCTGCACAAATCAGCAATAAATCAGCTATAATCAGCTTTTTAACACATAAATATCATGCAGAATTCATGTTTTATTATCCAGAATACCCTCCTAAGTGTTGGGAATTAAAAGTGTCACAAAAGGGTACTTAAACATCACTAAACGGAATAGTTTGACACTTTAACGAACTGATATCTAACCGAACAACCGGATACTACCCGAAACATATTGCTAAAAGCATTGTTTTATTATTTCTAAGCTAGTTATGATCCCCAAACACCTTAACACCCACTAAAATATCTAGTAACTATCTTAACTAATTAAATACTTGGTTTTGAACTATAATCTAACTAGATGATTCAAACTTACACTTTACCCTCCCCCCCCCCCCCGCCCCTTTAAAATGGATGGTCATATGGTGACCCCACCATAGATCTCCTTTGACCTTGTATGATCTTGCTAAATCTCCTAAGATTGTGAAGATATATTTAGAGATTTTGTGTGTACTATATGGAACACAAGAACCCTTGGATAAAAACTCAAGATGGTTATAAGAATACATGAGCCTCGTTTCATCTTCACCACTCACCTCTCTCCTTCCTCCCTTCCCTAATCTCAGCCGAAACCACCATCCACACCACCACCTTCATTCAACCAATCCCAAGTTATCACAAGGTGCTAGAAGGTGTCTAACGAAGTGTGGAGCTTGTGGATCTTGAAGGACCTCTCCCGGTTACTTTTATCCAACACTTTAGTCATCACCATCATCTAGTGTTCTTCCCTAGCCTTTGTGCTAGTTGTAAGACTCTCATAACCCTTTGTTATTGTGACAACTGTGTTATGTAACCGATGTATGATGTAAAACAATGATGATTATTAATAAAACAATGTTCTTTGGTGTTATTATATGTGTTTTGGTGTTTCTATGTGTGTATTTGTGTTTGGTGACTTTTCAATTCGATTCGATTATGATTGCAAGCTTTAAATCGCGTTCGGGATGGTTATACGCAAACTGGTGCGTAAACGCATTCAGTATAATGCGAAAAACACTCCGGAATAGTGACATAGGCTTAACATACCTTAAATAACCTCCACATAACTTAGAAATAAGTTTTGAATGGTTTGGTGTGTCAAAATCAACTTTGTTCGATCGCAGGGACTATTTGTGTCAAACTGCAAAACTATGCCGATTTGTACAGTAACGAACATTCCGGAACTTGATCATAAGTTAAACATACCCTAAATAACCTTTACATAGCTTAGAAATAGGCTTTTAGGGGTTCTGTATGCTAAAATAAACTTTATGGTCATTCAGGGACTAAAAGCGTCAAAAAGTGCATAAGTTTGCATTTTTGCGCATAACTTACGTTCTGAATACATCCGGACCTCCAAAAATTTATGTAAGCACTAACATATTTTATTTTAGTGTTTGGCATAAGAAACATCCATTCGTCGCGCAATTTGGATCGTTTTTCGCGCTTATGCGCATTCCGTCGTAATTAAGCGACCATCGCGATCGTACGACCAAACGAACCAACATCTGGCATATTTTTGAGCATGTTTCATGTTCCCTATGATTTAACATCCTTGTGATGCTTAAAAATGGGATTGACGGGTGTTAGAAGTGCCAAAACACGACCATACGCGCATAGGGACCAAAACTGCCAAAACTGAAACTGCTTGTCTGCAGGGTCCTTACGGACCGTAAGAGTAGGACCATACGCTCCGTAAGCATGTCCCAGATCAGTAGAAGCTTCCTTCCAGTCTGTTTCCAGCTGTTAAGCACTCAAAACCCACTTCCAAATGGGGGCCATTTGATGTACCATGGTATGTTAAACAAGTGTAGGGATAAGATTGAATCACGGTTTTCGATAAACGATCTTAACGGTTCAAGAAATCCTATAAATACCCCATGATCTCAACCCCAAAAACCCACACCTTTGAAATCTGAATTTTTTCTCTAAGTTGATGTGTTCAACATTTCATACCTGAGAATATTCGGATTCAAAACTTCCATTCTTGGACCTTTTGTACGTGTTCTTTCGTTCTTTTCATTCGTTTTAGCGTTAAAGTCAAACCGCGTTTGACTTTCTGCATTGACCAGCTTATGGTCAATGTGAAGTTCGTTTGAACTTCATAACGTGAGCGTAATCACGATGGTTATAGTCCCTAGTGACTATACCTACTGATTACCACGTTATCTAGGCTCAGTGACGAGTCGTTGTTTCGGCCAAAATGCGTATTCTTGCGTAATTTGTAACCAAACTACTTTAGGATATCAAAACCGTTTGTTTTGATATCAAAACCTGTTTTCTAAATTAACTAAACATGTTTTAGCATGTTTAGCTCGTCACTTTTTAGTTTAGTGCTTGTGTAGAGTCGTAAGTCAAGCGGACTAAACACCCGCTTAGACTTTCGAACATGACCCGTATGGTCGATCAATAGGATCCGACCAAACATGGTTAGTGACCATAGTAGCATAGGGAATAACCTTCCGAGGGTATATCTTATGGTCACCTAGTTTAGGTATTTGTATGATAAGTAGTTTATATGCCTTAGACAAATTACCAAAATACCCTTTTCATGTATAATTGGTAATTAAGCTTATGTAACCTAAACTTTTGTCACATAACTGATTATACAACATAATTAAACATGTATAGGCATATAATACTTGTCATAGGACTAGTTAGACGTCTTGAACACGCTTTTGCGCACACGACACGTTAAAGTAGCGTAAACTACCTTAATGGGTCACGATGGGTCAAAAGCACTTAGGTTAGGTTTCATTTAGGATGTAGGCCTTGTTAAACCATATCACATGAGTTCCAACACTCATTTGGGTTACAAGCCCTCATTCTGTCCGATCTTCCGATTTAGGCGTCTATTGTTTGACTAGTGATTCAATTACTAGGTGCTGCTTGATTTCTGTGATTTACTCGAGTTTGTTGAAGTACGATTGATTCAGGATACCTTGCACTACATGTGAGTACATAGTTCCCCTAGTTTACTGTTTTCAAATGTTTTGGGGTGATTCATATGTACAAAATGTTTTCAAGGTTTAAACCATGATTTCAAAAACGAATAGAACGATTTATACTAAACTAATAATGATTTCGACAATGTGAACGAACTTGTTGGTTGTAGTTACATAATGAATGACATTCATTAATTTTGGCCGAACCGACCAGTATTAGGTTATGGTACCATAGGATCCGACAAATCCCGTTATTGCACTATACCCATGGTTATGTGTGGGTGTTGTGGGTAACGACTGAATCTGTAATTCTTAACTTACCCTTTGGGGGTTTGTTAATACGAGAAGCGAGGAACGAGGTAGTCAAGTCACGAAGGTTTGAATGCTATTAACGAGACGACCATATATAAGTTTTCACAATTAAAACGAGGACGATTTAAACGATTTAAAAGAGAAAACGATTTGGAAACGATTTAGAAACGATGTTAAACGATTTGGGTAAACGATTGGTCTTTGGTTAGTGTTTAGATAACGGGATGGGTGTAATGTAGTGAAAACATGGTAGATACACCGCTGGTACTTCTTATATATATATGTTTTCAACATATTACATACCGTGGCGTTATTTAGTTCACTTGGGTAAACGATATTAAAACGATGTCACTCAACGATGTTTTCGAAATAATATACGAGTTTTATTAATGAGTTTATACGAGATGTTTTACAAGATGGTTTTCTAAAAACAAAAAGCTTTTAGGTTAAGAATCATGGCTACGAAATTTTATAAATTATAACCATCTTGATTTGAGTTGGTTAATCATGTTGCAATATTATACACTTTTTAAAAAAAAACATGGTTTTCGAGGTATTGCAATATATGAAAACAAGCCATGATTCCGATACTCTTATAAAACCTATGTACTCGCCAGCATTTCTTTGCTGACTTTGTTTTTACATATGTTTCAGGTGTTGTTGCTTGATTGACCTTCTAGGATGCATGCGTCATATAGGATCTGGACGAGGCCTTAGTGACATAAAACGATGATAGTCGATATAAAACATGTTTGTTATGTGTTAAGAAGATGTTAATGTTTAATATTATCAATAAAACGAAACACTTTTTGTATCCATGGTTATGAAATGATAATTCTGTTACAACACCCCCGACGTTTCCGCCACGCTTTGTTGTTTTACGTGGTCGGGGTGTGACAGAAAAGTTGGTATCAGAGCCAATGGTTATAGGGAATTAGGTTATTAGTAATACTTTGACCTAGACTATAACTTCTAGGACCCCAACGCAAGTTTATTTACGTTTAGATTTTTAAAACAAAATCGTCACCTATGCTTAGGTGATAACCACAACGAGAACACAATTTTCGAACCCGCTTCGAAAACTAATCGTCTGTTATAGGATGATTGATTACTAGGTTTTGAACCCTCTATTATATGGTTTTGAACCCTTTAAGTTTTCAAAATCTCGTCAAAGTTTGGGTCTAAATAATGTGAACACGTGCAAACTGGAAGAGTGAGTGCCTGTACTCTGAGTTTTCTGTCTAAGGCTAGAGTGTTCGTACAAATCCACATAATCGGACCAGTCACTGTTACTTGGGAACTCTTGGGGTGAGTGTTTACTTATAGGCGAGCATGTCTTCGCGATACATTATTTTTTACCTATTTACTTTGATTAGTCACCGCGTGTCGTTTGGTTGTTCGAGGTAATAAACAAATGATCGCCTTCCTTGTGTTTTGTCGATACCTCTTTTGTTTTTCCTAATTTTCAACCTCACTCTATTCTCCTGTTTCCTTGTTAGACAATGCCTCCTCGACGTGAAGCACAATCTTTTACTATTGAAGAAATTGCAGCCCTGGTCTCTCAGCAAGCGGCTGCTGTGCTTCCCAGTGTTGTAACCCAAGTCCATGAGATATACAACAACAATAATAAAAACAACAATGCGCCGTGTAACTTCAAGAATTTCAATACTGCGAAGCCGCTTAAGTTTTCTGGGTCGTAAGGAGCAACTGCGCTCCTATAGTGGTTTGAGAGTATCGAGAGCACATTCAGACATGTGCAGTGTCCGAATGCGCGTAAGGTTTAATTTGCTTCGAGCGTGTTTGAGAAGCGAGCGCTTACCTGGTGGAATGGTATTATGCGCGATAGGGGTGCCGAAGTGGCATTGGCACAAACATGGGAAGAGCTTCGGGCTCTCATGATGAAGGAGTTTTGTCCCCGTCACGAAACTCGGGCTTTGGAGCGAGAGTTTGACGATTTAATGCAAAATGGGGCTGAACACCGTGCGTACACGAATCGTTTTGAAGAACTCAGTCTATTGTGTCCCACCATGGTTACCCCTCTGGAGAAAGCAATCGAGAGATATATCGATGGGTTACCCAATTCTATTCTGGAGATTGTGACCGGTGTTAACCCTACTATCCTTCGACAAGCAATCGAGTTGTCAGCTACCCTAACTGAGACTCAAGTCAGGAAGGGTAAACTCACCCGCAAGGGTGATAAAAAGAAGGCGACTGATTCAGGTAAGGACAAGAAAAAGGGTAAGGGTAAGGAAGGAGAGATGTCGAAGTAATCGAGGAAGCGAAAGGGTGCCCAGAATTTTGCTGTTACAACACAGACTGCTCAGAACCCGCAGAACCCACCGGCTCAGCCACCTGCAAAGAAAGCGTATGCTGGTACCGCACCTCATTGTGTTCGTTGCAACGATCATCATGTTGCACAACAAGCTTGCAGGCAATGTACGACGTGTGGTAAACTTGGGCATTTGGCCAATGTTTGTCGTTTGGGACAAAATCAAGTGGCTCAAGTTCCAGCTCCGGGTCAGGGGAATGCTGTGAGATTCCCACCGGGTTCATGTTTTAATTGTGTAGAGTATGGTCACTTCCGCAACAACTGTCCGAGACTGGTGAATGCAAACGCGAACCCGAATGCGAACGTCAACGTCAATGTGAATCCCGCTCATGGGTGAGCGTACAATTTGAATGCAAACGAAGCAAGGGTCGACAACGAAGTGGTTAACGGTACGTTTCTTGTTAACAATCGACCTACGTCTATTCTTTTTGATTCTAGTGCCGATAGAAGTTTTGTTTCGTTATCTTTTGAGCCTTTGCTTGCGATACCTAGAACCAAACTAAGGAAACCCTTTTCTGTCGAAGTTGCTACAGGTAAACCTCTTGTTCTCGATTCTGTTATCCATGATTGTTAGTTAAACCTTGATGACCATCTTTTTCCTATTGACCTCACACCGATGCAACTTGGGAGTTTCGATATTATCATTGGAATGGATTGGTTAACCAAACACCACGCTGAGGTGGTTTGTTTCGATAAGATTGTTCGTATTCCTTTGTCTTCTGGTGATGTTCTGGAAATTCGTGGAGAGAAGCCATCTGGTGGTTTGAAGCTTATGTCGTGTACGGAAGCCCAAAGGTATTTACGAAAAGGATATGTTGATTTTCTGGCACATGTCACCGAGGAGAAAAGCAAGAGCAAGAGTATTCAGGATATTCCGATTGTTTGGGATATCCGGAGGTGTTTCCCGATGAACTGCCTGGTTTGCCTCCAGTTCGTCAAGTCGAGTTTCATATTAACCTTGTACCCAATGCCAACCAGATTGCAAAAGCACGTTATCGTCTTGCACCATTGGAGATGCAAGAGTTATCGAAGCAGCTTCAGGAGTTATCTGATAAAGGATTCATCCGACCGAGCTTTTCACCTTGGGGAGCTCCTGTCCTCTTCGTGAAAAAGAAAGATGGATCATTTTGAATGTGTATCGATTATCGTGAGCTTAATAAGCTCACCATCAAGAATCGATATCCCCTACCTCGAATTGATGATCTCTTTGACCAGCTGCAGGGTGCTTCATGTTTTTCCAAGATCGATCTTCGTTCTGGGTATCATCAACTTCGTGTTCTCGAAGAAGATATCCCCAAAACTACTTTCTGCATAAGATATGGGCATTACGAGTTCACTGTCATGCCTTTTGGTTTGACAAATGCTCCAGCTATATTTATGGACTTAATGAATATAGTCAATGAGCAGGGTATTCATGTGGATCCATCCAAGATTGCTGCTATCAAGGACTGGAATACACCGACGACGCCTACAGAGATTCGATCTTTTTTTGGTCTTGCTGGTTATTATCGTCGATTCATTTCAAATTTCTCGAAGATTGCGGTTCCACTCACTGCTTTGACTCAGAAGAATAAGCCTTTCGAGTGGGGACCCAAGCAAGAAGAAGCGTTCCAAACGCTGAAGCAGAAGTTATGTAATGCTCCTGTTCTATCTCTGCCTGAGGGAAGCGATGATTTTGTTGTCTATTGCGATGCGTCCAACTTAGGCCTTGGTTGCGTCCTTATGCAACGAGGTAAAGTTATAGCATATGCATCTAGATAATTGAATGTTAACGAGAAGAACTATACGACTCATGATCTTGAGTTAGGAGCTGTGGTTTTCGCGCTTAAAATCTGGAGACACTACCTCTATGGAACGAAGTGTGTGGTTTTCACAGACCACAAAAGTCTCCAGTATATTCTTAATCAGAAAGAGCTGAACATGAGGCAACGACGTTGGGTTGAACTCTTAAACGATTATGACTGCGAGATTCGCTACCACCCTGGTAAGGCGAATGTTGTAGCCGATGCGCTTAGTCGAAAGGAGCGAGTCAAGCTTCATTCTGTTAGAACTCTATCTGATCTTCAATCTCGTGTCCTTCAAGCTCAACAATTTTGTGTGTCACAAAATTTGATGGGTACGGAATTACCACGTCAACTTGAGCTTATGCTCGAAGCGAAAGACGGTGGTTTGCTCTATTTTAAGGATCGATTGTGGATTCCGAAACAAGAAGATCTTCGCACCTTGGTAATGGATGAATCTCATAAGTCTCGATATTCTATCCATCCTGGTGCTGATAAAATGTACAAGGATCTTCGTACTCAGTGTTGGTGGCCTGGTATGAAGAAGGATGCTGCCTTATATGTATCGAAATGCCTAACTTTTCTCAAAGTCAAGGCCGAACATCAACGACCTTATGGCTTGCTTGTAATACCAGAGATACTGGTTTGGAAGTGGGAGAACATTGCGATGGATCTCATCACTAAGTTACCGCGTACGTCTAAAGGTCATGATGCTATCTGGGTTATCATCGATCGATTAACGAAATCAGCTCATTTCATTCCGATTCGCGAGGATCTATCTGCTGATAAACTTGAAAAGAATTATGTTGATGAGATTATGACACGACATGGTGTGCCCTTGGATATCATCTCCGATTGTGATGCTCGATTTTCATCTCATTTCTGAAAGGCCATGCAATCTGCTTTGGGAACCCAACTGAATCTAAGCAATGCTTATCAACCCCAAACAGATGGCCAATCTGAGAGAACGATTCAAACTTTGGAGGATATGCTTAGAGCATGCGTGATAGACTTTGGTGGTAATTGGGATTCTCATCTGCCGCTGATCGAGTTCTCTTACAACAATAGTTATCATACTAGCATTAATATGGCACCATTCGAAGCTCTCTACGGTCGAAAATGTCGTTCACCTATCGGTTGGAACGAGACCGGTGAAGCTCAGCTTACTGGACCTGAGCTCGTTCTGGAAACAACAGACAAAATCAAGAAAATCCGCGATAATCTTGTGACAGCTCGAAACCGTCAAAAGAGATATGAGGATTTGGGACGCAAACCCTTAGAATTTCAAGTCAGAGATCGTGTCCTACTCAAGGTTTCACCTTGGAAGGGAGTCTTGAGATTTGGAAAGAAAGGAAAGCTTGCACCTCGATATGTGGGACCATTTAAGATTGTGGAAAGAATTGGAAAGGTTGCCTATCGACTAGAGCTACCTCCAGAGCTTGGAAATATTCATCCGACTTTTCACGTGTCCAATCTGCTAAAGTGTTAAGCTGACACTGATCTACACATTCCTCTCAACGAGATTCGAATCTATGAAACAATGCACTTTGTCGAGAAACTCGTGGATATCGTGGACCGTGTTTTCAAACAGTTGAACAACAAACGGATTCATTTGGTTAAAGTTCGCTGGGAATCCAAACATGGCCCAGAGTTTACTTGGGAACATGAGGACCAGATGAAGACGAAATATCCGCATTTGTTTTCACAAACTTCCTCTAGTTAAAATTTCGGGACGAAATTTCCTGAAGTAGGGGAGACTGTGACAACTGTGTTCTGTAACCGATGTATGATGTAAAACAATGATGATTATTAATAAAAAATGTGATTTGGTGTTATTATATGTGTTTTGGTGTTTCTCTGTATGTATTTGTGTTTGGTAACTTTTCAATTCGATTCGATTACGATTGCAAGCTTTAAATCGCGTTCTGGAAGGTTATACGCAAACTGGTGCGTAAACGTAGTCAGTATAACGCGACAAACACTCCGGAATAGTGACATAGGTTTAACATACCTTAAATAACCTCCACATAACTTAGAAATAAGTTTTGAATGGTTTGGTGTGTCGAAATCAACTTTGTTCGATCGCAGGGACTATTTGTGTCAAACTGCGAAACTACGCGGATTTGTATAGTAACGAACATTCCGGAACATGATCATAAGTTAAACATACCCTAAATAACCTTTACATAGCTTAGAAATAGGCTTTGAGGGGTTCGGTATGCTAAAATAAACTTTATGGTCATTCAGGGACTAAAAGCGTCCAAAAGTGCATAAGTTTGCATTTTCGTGCATAACTTACGTTCTGAATACATCCGGACCTCCAAAAATTTATGTAAGCACTAAAATATTTTATGTTGGTTTTTGGCATAAGACACATCCATTCGTCGCGCAATTTGGATCGTTTTTCGCGCTTATGCGCATTCCGTCGTAATTAAGCGAACATCGCGATCGTACGACCAAACGAACCAACATCCGGCATATTTTTTAGCATGTTTCATGTTACCTATGCTTTAACATCCTTGTGAAGCTTAAAAATGGGATTGACGGGTGTTAGAAGTGCCAAAACACGACCATACGCGCACAGGGACCAAAACTACCAAAACTGAAACTGCTGGTCTGCAGGGTTCTTACGGACCGTAAGAGGAGGACCTTACGGTCCGTAAGCATGTCCCAGATCAATAGAAGCTTCCTTCCAGCCTGTTTCCAGCTGTTAAGCACTCAAAACCCACTTCCACATGTTAGTTCCTGAGAATGGGGGGCCATTTGATGTACCATGGTATGTTAAACAAGTGCAGGGATAAGATTGAATCATGGTTTTCGATAAACGATCTTAACGGTTCAAGAAATCCTATAAATACCCCATGATCTCAACCCCAAAAACCCACACCTTTGAAATCTGAATTTATTCTCTAAGTTGATGTGTTCAACACTTCATACCTGAGAATATTCGGATTCAAAACTTCCATTCTTGGACCATCTGTAAGTTTTCTTTCGTTCTTTTCATTCGTTTTAGCGTTAAAGTCAAACCGCGTTTGACTTTTTGCATTGACCAGCTTATGATCAATGTGAAGTTCGTTTGAACTTCATAACGTGAGCGTAATCACGATGGTTATAGTCCCTAGTGACTATACCTACTGATTACCACGTTATCTAGGCTCAGTGACGAGTCGTAGTTTCGGCCAAAATGCGTATTCTTGCGTATTTTGTAACCAAACTACTCTAGGATATCAAAACTGTTTGTTTTGATATCAAAACCTGTTTTCTAAATTAACTAAACATGTTTTAGCATGTTTAGCTCGTCACTTTTTAGTTTAGTGCTTGTGTAGAGTCGTAAGTCAAGCGAACTAAACACCTGCTTAGACTTTCGAACATGACCCGTTTGGTCGATCAATAGGATCCGACCAAACATGGTTAGTGACCATAGTAGCATAGGGAATAACCTTCCGAGGGTATACCTTATGGTCACCTAGTTTAGGTAGTTGTATGATAAGTAGTTTATATGCCTTAGACAAATTACCAAAGTACCCTTTTCATGTATAATTGGTAATTAAGCTTATGTAACCTAAACTTTTGTCACATAACTGATTATACAACATAATTAAACATGTATAGGCCTATAATACTTGTCATAGTACTAGTTAGACGTCTTGAACGCGCTTTTGCGCACACGACACGTTAAAGTAGCGTAAACTACCTTAATGGGTCACGATGGGTCAAAAGCACTTAGGTTAGGTTTCATTTAGGATGTAGGCCTTGTTAAACTATATCACATGAGTTCCAACACTCATTTGGCTTACAAGCCCTCATTCTGTCCGATCTTCCGATTTAGGCGTCTATTGTTTGACTAGTGATTCAATTACTAGGTGCTGCTTGATTTCTCTGATTTACTCAAGTTTGTTGAAGTACTATTGATTGAGGATACCTTGCACTACCTGTGAGTACATAGTTCCCCTATTTTACTGTTTTCAAATGTTTTGGGGTGATTCATATGTACAAAATGTTTTCAAGGTTTAAACGAGGATTTCAAAAACGAATAGAACGATTTATACTAAACTAATAACGATTTCGACAATGTGAACGAACTTGTTAGTTGCAGTTACATAACGAATGACATTCATTAATTTTGGCCGAACCGACCAGTATTAGGTTATGGTACCATAGGATCCGACAAATCCCGTTATTGCACTATACCCATGGTTATGTGTGGGTGTTGTGGGTAACGACTGAATCTGTAATTTTTAACTTACCCTTTGGAGTTTGTTAATACGAGAAGCGAGGAACGAGGTAGTCGAGTCACGAAGGTTTGAATGTTATTAACGAGACGACCATATATAAGTTTTCACAATTAAAACGAGGATGATTTAAACGATTTAAACGAGAAAACGATTTGGAAACGATTTAGAAATGATGTTAAACGATTTGGGTAAACGATTGGTCTTTGGTTAGTGTTTAGATAACGGGACGGGTGTAATGTGGTGAAAACATGGTAGATACGCCGCTGGTACTTCTTATATATAAATGTTTTCAACATATTACATACCGTGGCGTTATTTAGTTCACTTGGGTAAACGATATTGAAACGATGTCACTCAACAATGTTTTCGAAATAATATACGAGTTTTATTAACGAGTTTATACGAGATGTTTTACAAGATGGTTTTCTAAAAACAAAAAGCTTTTGGGTTAAGAATCATGGCTATGAAATTTTATAAATTATAACCATCTTGATTTGAGTTGGTTAATCATGTTGCAATATTATACACTTTTAAAAAAAACAAGGTTTTTGAGGTATTGCAATTTATGAAAACAAGCCATGATTCCGATACTCTTATAAAACCTATGTACTCGCCAGCATTTCTTTGCTGACTTTGTTTTTACATATGTTTCAGGTGTTGTTGCTTGATTGACGTTCTAGGATGCATGCGTCACATAGGATCTGGACGAGGCCTTAGTGACATAAAACGATGATAGTCGATATAAAACATGTTTGTTATATGTTAAAACGATGTTAATGTTTAATATTATCAATAAAACGAAACACTTTTTGTATCCATGGTTATGAAACGATAATTCTGTTACAACACCCCCCGACGTTTCCGCCACACTTTGTTGTTTTACGTGGTCGGGGTGTGACAGTTACTTCATATTTTGATGGTTAAAAGATGATGAAGATTGATAAACTTGATGAACACTAAAGAACATGATCATGATACTTTAACATAAGCTTAATAACCTAAGAATACATGTTGATTGTGTTGATTTACTTCTTGATGATTGAAGATTTGTGTTAGTGATGTTAGACTTCATAAGAAACCTACTAGATTGTGATTAAACACATGATCTAGTAAGTTAAGGTGGTGATCTTGTGAAAGACCAAGATCATCATGCTTTATGTCTTCATGAACTTGAATGATGAAATTGATTTTCATATGTAAAGATGATTTAAACAAAATACAAATCTTGTAAATAGATGATTACAAAAATAATTTTCTCAAGAAACCAAGTTTATTTATAAGATTTACAAAGTCATGGTTTCTAAGTAAACTAATCATATTTTTATTGTTTAAACAAGACTAGAAACATGTTTGTAACAAGAAAAATACAAAAGAAATATTTTCAGAAAAATCATCTTACAAGTTGTAAATGACTAAATCTTTCAAGAATGTGATTTACAAACAAATAACAATGTTTTAAATGGTAACTAAACCTACTAAACAACATGGTAAGTTACTAAAAGTTTTTACAAAAACTTCAAGTTCATGATGTAGTGTAATTTACATGATCTTGGCTTATGGTAAGTCTTGATTGTGTTATTGATGATTGATGATGATTTTAAAAGAAAATAAACACATATTTTGAAAACATGGGAAACCTCCATTTTTAGGGGAAACCAGGTCAAAATTTCTATAAAATTTTGACACTTAGAAAAATATAAGTTTTGGTGAAACTTATTCCCTAAAAATTTACCTAAAAATGTTTACCAAGGTTTCCCTAATTTTTATGTAAACTTCAAATTAAGAAATGATGATTTCTTCAAGATAAAAATTGATATTAAGTATGTATATTTTTTAGGAATATATATATATATTTATTGATCACCAAATTTTGTGTTAAGTGTATGTAGTATGTATTATATGTAAATAGTATATTAGGACTTGAAAATACACTAAATACTCCCAAGGAGTAAAAATACAAAATACACATACAACATGCATAGAGAAATACAAGAGAACATATTTATGAAAATATATTTCTTAATAGATTATGTAACTTGGACGAGTTACAAACTTAAAATGAAGTTTTGGACAAAAATACATAACTCGGGTGAAAAATAGAAGATACTTATATTTATTTCGAGAAGATAATATAAGTAAGATACATAGTTAAAAATATAAATTGTTTTTAACAACCAAGAACACATACATAAAAGATGGTGACTTGTACTTGTGCGATACAAGTCTAGTGACTAAGGTTAATAAAAATGTATAGGTCACGACGCTATATAAGCAAACCCGGTGAAGTTTACGACCCAAGAAACTCAAAGTTGTGAGTTCATGTCCCCACTTTTAAACTTTTACATACTTTTTAAACTTGGGGAAGATACGTGTGTTATGGTATGTTGGATACAAAAACTAAGGAATGATACTTTAGATCATGTCACGAATAGGGTACCAGAAGCACCATTAATCGTGTACATACTAAGACCGTCGAACAAAAGGTTAGATCTAATGGGTTTCAGGCAGCCACAATCTTGGTATTAACTAGTACCAAGCAGTGCTTGTGTGTCCCAGTCGTGATTCGACTACTAAAAATGCCTGTGGTTTGGATGCTTCCTATGTCGTGTCACATGTGTTGAATGAATACGCCGAAACCCTCACGGCTGAACAAACATGATTACTTTCATCAGATTGAAAAACGGTTTTCAAACTGTAAAAATCAATGTGTTGTAAATCATGGGGGTACGTTATATTTTTTTGCAAATCAGTGCATGAGAAGCAGAAAATGGATGGCGAAACAAAGCTATCAGTATTGGTTGTCAAATTTTCTTTATATGATTTTGCATTTTAGGGGGAGTAATGTTGTTAGAAAATACAAAAACATTTGAAAATTTTGATAAAGCCAAAAACATGATAAAATTGAAAATTTGAGTTTTGCGTAAAAAGAGGAAATGATAGTACATCAGTAGACAGTTACAGTACGCTAAAGAAATGGAAAGTTTAAATGTGTTAAACGATCTCACCGTGGATGTGTCGGTAGATTTTTATACATTTAGTAAACTTTTTCGGGATATAAACCTAAATTCAAACTTGCTTATTTTGTGGGGAACACTACTTGGATATATAGGTAACCCCTGAAATCTCGTTTGAAAGGTCTCATAATCTGATATACTAGGTTTTTATACTCAGTGATATCTGGGGTATTATTCCGGGACTTCTGCTGAATGGAAGTTCTGACCTAGTCCTTGAATAATACTTTCTGCAATGCTTGAAACATAGCATTAAACCCTCAGCATGCTGATGAAACAATAAAATTGATAGTCGCTGCTGTTGTAAGCAAAAAGATCCTCTAAAGGGGACATACCGTAAAGTCGAAGCTGATATCTCTCTGCGTATACGGAAGTATCGACCTGAGATCCCTCGGCCCTCGCATACCTAATTTATATACAGATATCATTGTAGTATACTCACCTGTAAGACTGATTATTGGGATTCTGGATACAGGAGTATATTCAAGAGGTGGGACACATGAATGGGTTTAAGTTCTTAAAATACCTAATTCGTATCCTGAATCAGTTGAAGTTTGTATGAAAATTTAAGTGGATCAGTATATCGACAATCTAAGTGAATTGTTTTATGCGTAATGTGATTTTAAGCTCAACGGTACTTGTGATTTGTCAAAAACTGATATGATCCTCTGACGTATACTCAAACAAAAATATTGTCTGTAAATATGCTTGTACATATTTCTTTATTGTTTTATATTTTCAGAAAATACAAAAAGATTTTGATTTCTGCTTTATTTTCGACAACCGATATCTGAATTGCTGAGTTTCAAAATCTAAGTAAGCTGATTGTGTTTCTAAAAATAAAACAAGTTCATTAATTTGAAACTTGAATTAAATTCAAAAATTTCAAAAACAGTTTGTGATATCTCCAAGGTCATTAAGTTGGACTTGGATGATAAACTGTGAGGGAGTTGGATTCTTTAACACTGCCAAATCTGTAAAGTTTGTTGATAGGGGGAGTGGATTAGAGAATTTGATTGATAATACGAAAACATTGTATTTATAGATGTTTGAGTGTTGCAGATAGTCAAGACTACGATCCCGAGAGCAGAGTCTAAGGGGGAGTCTGAAGACAAGCTTGAAGCAAAGAGAAGCTTGTAGATGGAAAGCTAGGTGTCGATCCCAAAGCACGGAAGCTTGATGAAAGGGGGAGCCTGAAGCTGATAGAAGAAGAGAAAGATTGATGGATGCTTACAATGTTACAACTTGAAAGGAAAGGCAGAATGATCAAGACTGAAGATGTGTCATATTGAAGATTAGTCACTGAAGACTTCGTCAATATCCGAGGGGGAGTCTGTTAGTGCATTACGTCTATTGACTTCGTCTTGTATCATGATATAGAATAGGATAAGTTAGAATAACTAGTGCACGAGGTTCGAGAAACAATTATTAGAGAGTTAGCATGTGATTCCGCTTATGTGGACCTTGTCCATAAAAGCGAAATCATGAAGTTGCTAATTTCGCTCATATGGTCTGTCCATATAAGCGAAATCACATCACCTATATATAGTGCACATGTTAGTTCATTCGGTATGCGACTTCTGAAAGTGTAACGAAGTGCTGCCGGTTTTCTGTCAGGTTGTAAACATTGTTAAACGAAATATAATAGACAGATCTTAAAGTATCAAGCTGTTTCGGTGTCTAGTTCTCTGATTCCGCCTTTGAACTGGACTTACAACTCTTCTGAACGACTCAATCGGGTCAAACAACGATCCAACAAGTGGTATCAGAGCACTTCGGATAAGTGAAATTGATAATTGTTGGCTTTTGAGAAGTTTTTGTCAGATATCAGTTTGCATGTGATGTATTGAAAGTTGTTGACAATTCATTAATACATGAGGTGATTCAGATGGTTTTAGAATTCAAGGCCGCACATTAGTGGAATTATTTGACCAAGATTTAAACATTTTATTAATATTTGTTGTCGATTGGATGGAGTTTGCGGCTCAATTTGATTAGTGGATAGGTTGGTTCAATCAGATTTAAGTGAAAATTAATAGTTGTCGGCTGTTTGTTATTGGTATCAAGTTTACCATCGTTGAAGGTTAAATCAGATTCAAAGTTAAATTGCTACAAGCTGATGGGTCATGTGATCATTAAATTGATTATTGGCACAACCCAAGATTCATAATTCTCGGCCCAATTTGACGGCCCAATCTTGTTCACTTAGTATCAAACATTTCATGCAAAGGTCAAGTCCACGAGAATTTGGTGAAATCAATATCTCGGCCCATGTGATCAGAATAGGAAGGCCCAAATCATTCAAACAACGATTAAAGATTCCATCCGAACAACGTTATCATCATATCAAAAAGCCGGAACATATTTGCGAGTCTTCGACACGAGTCTTAGATCAATTCCACCCTCACACTATTACATATTCAGTTCATTTTTAAACTGATCGTTTGATTGTTTTGGTTCAAGGTGATTCAAGAAAACATAATGGCTGAAATAAAAGAGGAAAACAAAGACAAAGACACTACTGAAGTCCATGAAGAAAAAGTTGAGATCAAAGAAAAAACTCGAGAAGAGATCTTGAGTGAGAAGACCTACAGAGAAAGAAATGTGGTCTACAACAGAATGGATGATATGCAGGAGGAGTATGAGATGGCTGTCGGTAGCAAAAGATGGGATAAAAAGAGAGAATGCTATTATAACAGAGAAGGAGAACCGGTTGTTCCTAAGAAAGACATAATTTTCGATGATGTTCTTCTCAAAGCCCCGTTGAGAGCTGAATACTACAGAAATGTATTGAAATATGACACATATGTTAAGAGATTTGAAAAGGAGATCAGATATGCTATGTTATCGTGTCTGAGAAAAAGGGATGAGGAGAGGATGAAGAAGAATGTTGAAGAAATGGTGAACAATCTAAAGAAAGATGCTGAAGAGGTTAAAACAGAAACTGTTGAAGTTGAAGCTGTGAAGGAAATCAAAAGTTAAGAAGTTGTTGTGAATAAAGAGGTTGAGAAAGTTGTTACTGAAGAACAGCAGATTGAAGAAGAGGTGAAGAAAGAAGAAAAGAATGAGAATGAGGAAGCTGATAATGTTGGTGATGAAGTCGGTATTGAAGAAAAGCAAAATGTTGCTGAGCAGACAGAGGTTGCTGAAAACACCGAAGTGCCAATCACTGAGGTAAATTCTGATTCTGAAAACTTGAAACTAATTGATCAGTGCAAGAAATGCATGGAATCATGCAGAGCTTGTACTGAAAAAGATGAGCAATTTAGAACAAGAGATCTTGAATTCACAAAAATAGAAAACATTTTCAAAGAAAAATGCAAAGAGATGTTAGAAAAAGAAAAGGTTTTTAAAGAAAATGATGAAAAACTTTCAGAAAAAGGTAACAAATTAGAGAAAGAAAATGAAGTTTTGAAAGAAAATGTTTTGAAAATGACAAATGAATGTGAACAAAAAGGAATTGCTTGTCAAGAAATGAAAAAGGAATATGACTCAATGAAATTATCATATCACGTTACAAAAGAGTCATATGAGAAAGTGAAAGATGAAATGAAATATGCTCAAACAAGAATGAATAATCTTTCTGAAACAACTAAAGAGCTTAAACGAATGTATGCTATAAAACAAGATGTTGTTAATTCATATATTGAGAATGTTGCTAAGTTGAAGCGACATATTGCTGATTTAGAACAGGACAACAAGTTAAAGAGTTACCACGTGTCGTCATATGTGCTTGAACGAATTTTCAATATAAAACCGGGTGATGGTGAGTCTGAGCAGAATAAGAAAGGCATTGGCTCAGAGTTTCATCAAGTTCCACCACCGGGAAAATTTGCATTTTATAATGAGGAAAAGGTCGAAAAAGCTTTCAACATGGTAGACCAATTACCAGACAATATTGACATAACCTATTCCAAATCTGATGATTCTCATGATTCAGAGGTGGTAGGTAAAGTCGTTGAAAGTGTGTTGAAAGAAGAGTCAGTTGATACAGGTAAATCTGAATCACAGGATGAAGATGAAGGAAATCTTCATGATGGATATCTGAAAAACACAAAATCTGAGAAAAATTTGAATGATGATTCAAAGGGATTGGTTTATACCATGATTGGATCAGACAAATTATTCTTAGATGTTGTTTTCCCGATTCAGAATGTGATTTCAGAAAAGGTTGATAAAGTTTTCAAAATGGTTGAGATTGAGAAGTCTGAGATTTCAAAGTTTGTTGGTAAGAGTCATAAAGGTTCCTATAACAAACCTGGTTTCAAAAAGAAGAACATGAAGGCTGGGTTGGGTTATAAGAAGAAACAGAATCGAAACAAAAATGAAATGCCAAATTTTCAGACAAAAATGAGTTTTGTTCAAGGAGGCAGTTTAGAAAAAAGAAAAAGAACTCAAAATGAGACAGTCTAATGATGAATTCTTTGCTAAAAAGCAAAAGCAACAACCACAGGTCAAAGATGTGTCCATGAGAACATGTTTCAAATGTGATCAAAAAGGACATCTTGCACGCAAGTGTCCTAATCTAAAACCTGTGGATGTTGACAAAAAGAAGATTGATGCTGAGAAACAAAAATCTGAGACTGTGAGACAAAGGTCAACCAGAGTTGATTCAAAACAAACTTGGAGGTATAATACAAACAAGTTTCCTTCGAATCAAAACTGGAAATCAGACCCGAACAGGTTCGATTCAAGACAGACCTGGAATTCTCACACACCCAGATTTAGAACAACACAGAGTTGGAAAACAACAGTTGATATGACAAAATCTCAAGAGTTTTGGAAACCAAGAGTTGTTGTTCAAAATCAAAATGTTCAAAAAGTTTCACATTTTTACAAACTAGGAACACCAAAATGTCAAACATGGAGTGTTAAGAAACATGTTGATTTGGTAAATGATGAGAAAGTTGAAGTTAAAATTGAGAAAGTTTTTGTTAAAAATGATAAAGAATTTCCAGCATTGAATGAAAATTATTGTGTTGAAATGCCTAAGGTTCAACAGGCCTGGGCTAAATTGTTCAAGTAATTGAGTAGTTTGTTTGTGCAGGTGCTCAAGGAATTCAAAGATTGTGAGAATGGAGGTTGGAGCAGCCTGGCACAACAAGGAGAGGAGGCTGCTGGATCCTGTGTTGGTTGAAACAGGAAGTTTATATGTTTTTCTGTAAATAAATAAACAATATTTCAAAAATCCTAAAAATTGGAAATCTTGAAAAACCAAAAATATGTTTGTTTTTAATTTTTGTGAAATATTCAAAAATACAAAAATATGTGTTGAATGAATACGCCGAAACCCTCACAGCTGAACAAACATGATTACTTTCATCAGATTGAAAAACGGTTTTCAAACTGTAAAAATCAATGTGTTGTAAATCATGGGGGTACGTTATATTTTTTTGCAAATCAGTGCATGAGAAGCAAGAAATGGATGGCGAAACAAAGCTATCAGTATTGGTTGTTAAATTTTCTTTATATGATTTTGCATTTTAGGGGGAGTAATGTTGTTAGAAAATACAAAAACATTTGAAAAATTTGATAAAGCCAAAAACATGATAAAATTGAAAATTTGAGTTTTGCGTAAAAAGAGGAAATGATAGTACATCAGTAGACAGTTACAGTACGCTAAAGAAATGGAAAGTTTAAATGTGTTAAACGATCTCACCGTGGATGTGTCGGTAGATTTTATACATTTAGTAAACTTTTTCGGGATATAAACCTAAATTCAAACTTGCTTATTTTGTGGGGAACACTACTTGGATATATAGGTAACCCCTGAAATCTCGTTTGAAAGGTCTCATAATCTGATATACTAGGTCTTTATACTCAATGATGTCTGGGGTATTATTCCGGGACTTCTGCTGAACGGTAGTTCTGACCTAGTCCTCGAATAATACTTTCTGCAATGCTTGAAACATAGCATTAAACCCTCAGCATGCTGATGAAACAATAAAATTGATAGTCGCTGCTGTTGTAAGCAAAAAGATCCTCTAAAGGGGACATACCGTAAAGTCGAAGCTGATATCTCTCTGCGTATACGGAAGTATCGACCTGAGATCCCTCGGCCCTCGCATACCTAATTTATATACAGATATCATTGTAGTATACTCACCTGTAAGACTGATTATTGGGATTCTGGATACGGGAGTATATTCAAGAGGTGGGACACATGAATGAGTTTAAGTTCTTAAAATATCTAATTCGTATCCTGAATCAGTTGAAGTTTGTATGAAAATTTAAGTGGATCAGTATATCGACAATCTAAGTGAATTGTTTAATACTTAATGTGAATTTTAAGCTCAACGGTACTTGTGACTTGTCAAAAACTGATATGATCCTCTGACGCATACTCAAACAAAAATATTGTCTGTAAGTATGTTTGTACATATTTCTTTATTGCTTTATATTTTCAGAAAATCCAAAAAGATTTTTGATTCTGCTTTATTTTCGACAACCGATATCTGAATTGCTGAGTTTCAAAATCTAAGTATGCTGATTGTGTTTCTGAAAATAAAAGAAGTTCATTAAATTGAAACTTGAATTAAAATCAAAAATTTCAAAAACAGTTTGTGATATCTCCAAGGTCATTAGCTTGAACTTGGATGATTAACTGTGAGGGAGTTGGATTCTTTAACACTGCCAAATCTATACAGTTTGTTGATAGGGGGAGTGGATTATAGAAGTTGATTGATAATACGAAAACATTGTATTTATGAATGTTTGAGTGATTGCAGATGTACCAGACTACGATCCCGAGAGCAGAGTCTAAGGGGGAGTCTGAAGACAAGCTTGAAGCAAAGAGAAGCTTGTAGATGGAAAGCTAGGTGTCGATCCCAAAGCACGGAAGCTTGATAAAAGGGGGAGCCTGAAGCTGATAAAGACTGAAGACTGAGAAGACTCGACACTTAAGACTCGTCAATATCTGAGGGGGAGTCTGTTAGTGCATTCATCTGTCAACTACGTCTTAGATCGAGTCTCAGTTCGTTGCGGATATGATTCAACGTGATGTCATCATATACAATGAAGACATCATCAATATGACATCATCTATAATATCACCTCACAAGAAGACAAAGGAATTCACGAGAAATCAGATTGTTATTTTTTGAAGTTTGACTTTAAAATGTGATTTCGCTTTTATGTATTTAGGTGATTTCGCTTTTTAGTCAATAGATGATTTCGCTTATATGGCAATGTCCATAAAAGCGAAATCATAAGTTAGTGATTTCGCTCTTACGGCATGTTCACAAAAGCGAAATCAGCATTAGTATATAAGGGGCACATGTTAGTTCATTCGATACGCGACCTCTGAAAGTGTAACGAAGTGCTGCCGGTTTTCTGTCAGGTTGTAAACATTGTTAAACGAAATATAATAGACATATATTAGATTATCAAGCTGTGTTCGTGTCCGTTTCTCTGATTCCGCCTTAGAACCGGACTTAAACTCTTCGAATCGACTCATTCGGGTCAAACAACGTTCCTACAGATCTCGATTTCCTTATATTTACAGAAATACTTGTTTCATACAAATTACATACCATGTTTTCATTCAAAGTATACAAACGTTCAATACAAAAACTGCATGAATTAACACCAACATTATGTTGACGATTTTCCAAAAACTCACATGTATTTCAGGTAACTAAAGTGGATGTGCGCGCGGTCTTACTCTTGCTCTTGGATGTTTATGTTTATCTTTGAATAATGTTGTAAACTTTTCAAACAACGTTTTATGCTGTGATGTAAACTCCCAACTTAACCTATGTTTTCAGTTACGTAATGTTATTGGTATTTGAAGTTATTTTTACGAGCATGTAGTATGTTTACCATTAGTATGCAATGAGAACCTTTCAAGATCACACCTCGTGCTTCCGCCTTAGAAAGGGGTGTGACAGATATGATCACATATCTGAACGATCTTGCGTATAGTTTTCCTGAACCAATTTGGGGCCAGTAAATCGTTTATCTCCGGTCTCCGTCCTACACAACGGGGATCGACACTTACGTTCCGTCTAAAACTTCACAAAATGAGGCCTAAATGACGGTGTGAAAAATGTTATGTTAGGAAAACTCCACTAAGGGCAAGTGTGTATTCCAACTTTTCATCAAGGTTCGTCACACAAGCACGTAACATGTACATATAGTCTGTATCGTCTGTTTGCCCTGGCCGTCCGTCTGAGGTGAGATGTAGTACTAAGGTCCAATCATGACCTAAAAACCTTTTGAAATGTCTGCCATATCCTTAGCATAGAACGACCATCTCGGTCGGGGATGATAGAATTAGGCACTCCATGACGTGCCACACCTTTCTAGGCTAAATCTCTGCTAATTCCCTTGTGCTGTCTTCCTCAGTGTTTGGTAGGAGGTGTGCGGTCTTGGTGTGTCGATCAATACTCACCCAAATCATCTCGTGACCTCTTTGGTGTGACACCTGTGTCACTTCAACCATCAAACAAATACCAAACCGATGAAATATTGTGTTTCATACTTGGGGTTTGTATAAACATGTGTATCATTTGCACATATCAATTCTTGTTCGATTTCGGGCTCTAAATCGCTTTCTGGAAGGTTATACGCGCACCAATGCGTAAATATAACCAGTTTAATGCAACGAACACACCGGAATAGTGAAATAGGTTTAACATACCTTAAATAACCTTTACATAACTTAGAAATAAGTTTTGAAGGCTTTGGTATGCTAAAAACAAGTTTAATCGCTTACATGGACTTAATTCGACAAACTGCGAAAGTATGATGATTCGCACTAGAACATACATTCCGGAACATGACCATAAGTTAAACATACCATAAATATTCTTCACATAGCTTAGAAATAGGCTTTGAGGGGTTCGGTGTGCTAAAATAAACTTTTGGGTCATTCAGGGACTAAAAGCGTCAAAAGTGCATAATTTTGCACTTTCGCGCATAACTTACGTTCTGAATACATCCGGACATCCAAAAATTTATGTAAGCACTAAAATATTTTATTTTAGTGTTTGGCATGAGAAAAACCCATTCGTCACGCAATTTGGATCGTTTTTCGCGCTTATGCGCATGTCGCCGTAATTAAGCGAACATCGCGATCGTACGACCAAACGAACCGACATCCGGGATATTTTTGAGCATGTTTCATGTCCCCAATGCTTAGGCATCGTTTTAGGGCCTTAAAGTTGACTTAACGAGCCTTAAACATGTCGGAAATGGCCTTAATACACAACGGGGACTGAAATGGAAACTTTGGAAACTGTTTGCTGATCAGAAGGACCTAGGCGTGACACCTAGCCCCCTAGGCGTCACGCAAGGCCCTTTCAGATCAGCAAAGGTCATTTTAACAGCTGTTAACAGCTGTTATGCCCTCCAAACTCAATTCCACTTGCTTGTTCCTGATCATGGGGGGCCAATATGATGCACATGGGGTTACCAACAAGTGTAGGGACAAGATCAAAGCACGGTATTCGAGGAATGATCCTAACGGTGGTCCAAATCCTATAAATACCCAACCCTTTCAACCCCAAAAAACCCACACCTTTGAAATCTGAATTTGCTCTCTAAGTTGTTGTGTTTAACACTTCATACCTGAGAGTATTCGGATTCAAACTTTCCGTTCTTGGACCCTTTGTAAGTGTTCCTTCGTTCTTTTATTCTTTTAGCGTTAAAGTCAAACTTTGTTTGACTTTCTGCATTGACCAGTTTATGGTCATTGCGAAGTTTGTTTGAACTTCATAACGTGAGTGTGATCACGATGGTTATAGTCCCTAGTGACTATACCTACTGATTACCACGTTATCTAGGCTTAGTGACGAGACGTAGTTTCGGCCAAAATGCGCATTCTTGCGTATTTTGTAACCAAACTACTCTTAGGTATCAAAACCGTTTGTTTTGATACCAAACCTGTTTTCTAAACTTAGTGAAGCATGTTTTACCATGCTTAGCTCGTCACTTTTAGTTTAGTGCTTATATAGGTTCGTAAGGTAAGCGATCTAAACAATCGCTTATACTTTCGAACCCGACCCGTTTGATCGATCATTAGGATCTGACCAAACACATTAGGTAACCATAGTATATAGGGGATAACCTTCCGAGGTTATACCTTATGGTCACGACGTTTAATTAGTTGTATGATAGGTAGTTTATATGCCTTAGGTAAATTACCAAAATGCCCTTTTTACGCCAAAATTCATTTTAAGCATATGTAACATAACTTTTGGTATCTAAACTGATTTGGCAACAATATTAGACATGTTAAGGCATATTCTTCTTGTCATAGGACTAGTTAGGCGGTCCGAACGTGTTTCACGCAAACGACGCGTTAAAGTAGCACAAGCTACCTAAACGGGTTGTAATGGGTCGTAAGCACTTAGGTTAGGTTTCATTTTAGAATGTAGGATTTGTTGAACCATACTACATGAGTTCTTATACTCATTTGGTTTACGAACCCTCATTCTATCCGATCCTCCGATTTAGGTCCGGTTTATTAACATAGTACCTATATTAGGTGCCGTTGATTTCCGTGATCTCTAGCGTTGTTTGGTTGTTACTCGAGGACTACTAAGCAATCTCAAGTGAGTACATAGTTCCCCTATTTTACAACTTTCAACTATTTTGGGGTGAAGCATGTGTACCTATGTGTTATTTTCATGATTTCAAAGTATAATTGATTATACATGTTATTACTTATCATTTGACAAACTAAATGACTATCTATGGTTTAAACACTGATTTCTCAAAGAACATAAAATAAAATGTTGAATTGTACTTATTTTATGTTCACCAGACCGATTGGTAGTATGATATAGCGCTATAGGATTAGATACCCCATTCCTGTTGTCATGGAATGTCTGAAACCAATTTGTTTCTCCATCCAAATAGGGATTGCCTTTGTGGTATCCCTATAGTCTCAAAGGTGTATTTTGATGCACTAGGTCTGAATGAATTCTTAAATCACACTTTTATGGTATATTTTGATATACTCCCAAAAGTATAGTTTGAGTTACTCTCATGTGTGGTATTGTACAAAACCAACATATATATATTTTGTTAACAAACCAAAACATATTTTGATATGTTACTTATCAAATCCAAACCATATTTTGATATGTTATTAACTACCAAAACATATCTTAAATATGTTGTTTATTCAACCAAAACATAGTTTAATATGTTATTATTCACATCCAAAGCATATTTTAATATGTTATTCATGAAACCAAAACATAGTTTAATATGTTATTTACAAATCCGAAGTATACTTGTAATATACTACTACAAACTATTATTTTAAACAACTAAAGTATATTTACTGTACTATCTATCTAACGATTGGGTTTTGGTTAGTGTTTAGATAACGGGACGGGTGTAATGTGATGAAAACATGGTAGATACGCCGCTGGTACTTCTTATATATAAGTGTTTTCATTGCATTACATACCGTGGCGTTATTTAGTACACTTGGGTCAACGATATTGGAATCGAAATATATTTTAATACATCACTCATTCGATTCTCTTAAAATCCAAAGTATATTTTCACATATACTATAAGCCTTTTTATCAACATATTGTTTTTCGAACAACACATTCAATAAAAACTCATTTTACATGGTTATTCACTTAACCATACATTATTCTTTTATAAATATATATCATTGTTTTGTTTATCACTTTTCAAATGATTTATAAAACAAAACAATTTACAAGGATCATGACTACTTTTCTTAAAACATTCTTTTTCCTTAAACTTATAAGTCATGAATCCTACTTTCATAAAACCTATGTATCTCACAGGTATTTTTATGCTGACGTACCTATTTTTACACATGTTTCAGGTTCTGTTTTGTGATGATTGTTGATACACACTACACTTAGGATGGACTCGTGCCTTAACAACTTTAAAACTTGGAAGATCATAGTTGTACTTATTTGATTGTATTAAAGTAATGAATTCATTTATTCAATAAAACAAAATTTATTTATTTATTCCATGGTCATGAAACAATTATTCTGTTACAACACTCCCCGACGTTTCCGCCACGTCTAGTTGTTTTACGTGGTCGGGGTGTGACATTTGGGTTCCTGGTAGCTTGTAATGAATTCCATTAAGATTCGTTCCCTCTTCCACATGAGGACCTCAGGCCGTTGCCACAACCCTGATAGTTCATGGTATTCTGTCTTAACTTTGGCATAAGTAAGACTTTTACCCACATAAGTAGCTATATTAGCTTCCATCTTAGGCCACTCATACTAATCCTTTAAGTCTTAGTACCTTTTGCTGGATCCAGGATGGATCGAGTACCTGGAACTATGAGTCTTGCCCCAAAGTAAACGTTCAAAAATTGTCTTGAAACGGAACCTAAAGTCGTTCCAGGAAGTGTATGGTTCTGTCTTCCTTAGGCAATACTGCACTTACATTCCATATAATGCTCCAGCTTGAAAGTTCTCTGGTTTGAGCATCTCATGCTCAGTTTCACGAATCCGATTGACGACATTTGTCTGTATGGTCATTTCTAAGGTTTGCACCCTTAGAGGCTTTGCGCGCTCCTTGCGGCTCAAGGCGTCTGCTACAATGCTTGCCTTGTTCAGGGGATGCTTAATCTCACAGTCACATTCATTCAGTAGCCCACTTTATCTCGTTATGTCATGTTTAAGTCGTTTTGATCGACGGTGTGCTGCAATCCTTGTGATCAGTAAAGATCGTGCAACATTTTCCCATACAAGCACTGGTGTCAAAACTTCAGCGCGCAATTGTTGTACCTAGTTCAGGGTCTCTTCTCATGATTCCTTTAATCAACATGACGCGTATGCGATGACGTGGTCTTGTTGCATCAACGTGCAATCGAGACTTCGTCGAGAGGCGTCACACGTACCGCAACTCTATTGGTACATTTTAGGTGACGTCAAGATAGGTGTTGACTAGGTTAGGGTTGTTAGTGGTTGACCAGTCCTTGACAGGTTCTCTAGGGGTCGTCTGATACAGCCTACAATCCCCAAAAATTTCTTAGTTGCATCTTGTGGGACTCCTTAGTTCTTGATTGCAGGGTCGACATGAATCTCATTCTTATCTCCCACGTATCCTAAGAATCTTTCCTTGTGAATCCAAAGTTCGCACTTCGGCATCTTAGCACATGACTGTTCTTTCTCCAAGAGTCCCGAGATAAATTGCAGATGTTGCTCATGACCTTCCTTGGTCATTGAGCATGTAAGAATGTAGTCAATCATAATCTATCTAGGTATGGCTTACACATTCGATTCATGAGGTCCATGAATACTGTCGATGCATGTGTTAAGCCAAACGGCACAACAAGGAACCCGTAATGCTCGAAGCGAGTCCTAAAGGTCGTTTTAGGGGTATTTTCTTCCTACATTTGCAGTTGAGGACATCCTGACCTCAAGTCGATCTTCCAGTAGTAACTAGAATCTTTCAATTGGTTGAGCAGGTCATCAATTCTTAGTAATGGATACCGGTCCTTGATATCCAATTCTCTAAAGTTGATGCAAAATGGAAACTGTCAACTTTCTTCTCGTGTCCTTAACTAAGGGTGTCATGTCCTTATTTCCCTCTGTCTAGCAGCTCTTGCAGTTGCATCAGAGGCTCCCGTATCTCAGACGAAGCTAGTTAGTAAGGCATCATCTGTCACCGGTGTCATTCCTGGCACTAGGTTTATCCTAAACTCCTCTTGTTGCTAGGGAGGTATTCCTGGCAAGTCTTCAGGAAAGGCTTCTGGAAATTCCTCCACCACAGGGTTGTCTTCTAGCTCCAGCTCCAGCTCCTTGGTCTCCTTATCGGTGACATGAGCTAGGAAGGCTATGCAGACTACTCGGAGGCGCTTTTGTGTCTCTTCGACCATTGTGAGATGTCGCAGACCCACGGTCGTGTGGGGCCTAGTACCCTTGCACCTATTGCAAGAAGGTTGTGTACTATAAGTGTTTCCTCATTTGCAACAGGGATGCGAACGACTTCAGCTCTATACTTGGATATCCAATCCAGGCTGACTACCATATCATAACTTCCCAAGTCAATGGTAATAGAAGGTCCCGGCCTGCTGAGTTCCCAAAATATAATCCTTAATCGCCTCGTCTGCTTAAACTAACCTTCTATATGCCAATTCTAAAGAATACAGGACGTCTATTCTACTTGAAACTAGGCCAAGCAGTTTCTTAAGTTCTAAGCAAACAAAGTTAAAGTTGGTGTCAGTATTAATAAAAAATAGATGCATAAGGTTGGTTAATAGGGAACGTACCCGTAACCGCATCTGGATCCTAGCATGCTTCACGAGCTCCGATCGTGAAGACCCTCCCTCGCTTGGTTCTTCCTAGGGCAATCTTTCCTGAAGTTCCCTGCTTCACCACATATGTAGCAACCTGGTACTCTACCATTATCTCTTCCGTCTGGATCCTTCGCCCAACAGGCATCCTCGCTGTGCCCTTCTTTTCCACACTTTCCACACTTAGGCCTCAGACATTGACCTTCATGGTAAAAATTGCATTCCTCGCATCTCGGCTTATTCTTACCACCGGCCTTATTAGTGGCTCCATAAGCCTTCTTGCCACAAGGCGGGTTCACTTCCCTCCTTTTGTTTGCTTTAGAGCTTCCATAGCTAACTTGGGTGCCTATCTTTAGGTTCAAAGACTTTTTTTTCTTGTTACCCTATGACTCCACAGGAGTCTCTTTCTTGTTATCCTCAGATTCCGAAAATTTTCCCATACGAAGAGCTTCTTCAGTAAGCGTGACACTTAAATCGATAGCCTCTGCGATGGTTGGAGGCTTTGAGGTAGTAACCAGGCTCCTAATTTGAGGTGCAAGTCCCCAAATGAATCGCTCGATCTTTTTGAATGCCAGCTTGACTAAGTAGGGAACGACCCTAGACAAGTCGTGAAATCGTTGGACGTACTTAGAAATCTTCGGCCCGTCCATTTTCAAATTCCAGAACTCAGTCTCAAGCTTCTGGATTTCGGCCCTAGAACAGTATTTCTTCTCCATCATTTCCTTGATCTCGTCCCAGCTCAGTGCATAAGCAGCATCTTCACCAAGGATCTGAACCTGAAGGTTCCACCAAGAGAGTGCGCCATCCAAAAACAACCCTGAGATAAAGGTAACACACCGCTGGGGCGAACAGTTACTCATCCTCAGAATGGAGTCAGTCTTTTCTGCCCAACGAACAAATGCAATGGCACCTCCTGTGCCGTCAAAGTTCAATGGCTTGCAGTTCAGGAACTGTTTATAAGTGCAGCCAGTTGGAGGGTTACTTCCAGAAGTACCACTGCTGCGTTCAGAGCGGAGGGCTTCATGCTGCGCTATAGCTTGGGAAATGCGCTCATTGAGTTTGGCCTCCGTTAATGTAATGGTGTTCGTGTTACGTCTGGGCGGCATTTCCGTCTGTTAAAAGGGTAGAGAGTAGGTTGGAAAACATTCCATAATTGCCTATGAGGTACATATTACCACCAGCAAACATGTAATCGCCCAATATCACATGCATATGTATAACAATGTATAAGTAAGGAAGCAACCACTGGGCTCTCATATAGGCTTAGCAACTTGACTTATTGTTTGTAATGGGAATAGTAAAATGAACTCGAGGCTACATCATCTCGGTCATACAAGTTTCATAATATGAAGTAGTAGTTAATTTCCTTCTGCATTGGTTTTCTTAGGTCTTTAGCTTTACAACGACGGATATGCTTTCCAATGGATGGGGCTTGTGCATATAGAGGTGATAGAGAGTGTAACGTCACCGAATCTTTCCCGCATGTTAGGCATCTTCACTTGCTTAGAAACTGATTCCCATCGCCTCGTAGACGGGTAGTAGTGTCAGACACAAAGTAGGCAAAGACAGGTTTCCAACTTTGTAAAGTGCTAAAGCAATGGTCTAGGTGTTGTTCTACCAGATGAAGGTGTGAACACCTATAGATTATTTTTGGAGGAATGGTGATTATTAGCCTGACCCGAAGAGTCGACCAGGATTTCCATGCACTACAAGTTGTTATTACGTGGGCCCCCATAATAATAAATTGTCTTGCACAGTTACCCCAATTTTCCCTCGTCCAAGCAGATGATCAACCAAGGAGGGGACACTACTGTCCTTATACCTCTGACATGGAAAGGACCATTGCGGTGGTCCACGCGCTAACATTCGTTATCGTTACGTGCTTAACATTCGTTATCGTTACGCGCGAATAGGCACGATGATTAAACGAAATAGGGATAAGCAGAATTCCTAGTAGTTGAAGGGGCACCTTTAAGATGAATACTTCATCTTCCTTGTCTGGTTAAGTGTGTCATCAATCTTGCTCCGCAAAAGCCACAGGGACCTTGTCCTGCTGATAAGGTTGTTGTCCAAGGTTGCCGCCTCTGCCTCGCCGTCACTACTGTAGTCAGGCACCTTCACAATCAAAAGGGAAGAGCAGCCATCTCCTACGGAAACAAGCTTAGAATCTCGTTTGGTAATCACTCCAGCCATGAGCTTTGCAATGAATGTGAGGCCGATAGCTTCATCGTGCGAGTTAAGAAC
>JARYGA010033493.1:0-44107 GCA_030545235.1 Helianthus tuberosus
GCTGTCATAAATCAAGACCACAATGTAAGGTTTACAAGTACATAACTGTATCGTACATCATCAGTGACTAAGGGCCACATCGCCCTAGTCCAAACTATCTAGTCAGTGACAACAGCAACAAATATACAAATCATCAAAAGTCACAATCATAAAAAATGTGGTCTCCAAAAGCTGTATAATCTGCACAATCATGGTCGTCTCACCAAAAGTCTACCTGCGTCGAATCAAAAAGGCCTAAGCTGATGGCGGTGGAGGAGGGGGAAAACGAGAAAAGAGTAAACGTCGCATATGAAGCCAGTCCTCCTCCATAGCGCGATGAGAGAGCAATAAGTATGCTATCTGCTGCTCGGGAGTCCAAAAACGAGCGGCAGAATCAGGTGAAAGTGGTCGAGGAGGGTGTGATACTGCAGGTGGGGTCTGGCACTGGCACGGGAGTCGCTGAGCTCTCTCTAGCTCCTGTACATGACGGGTCAGCGCCTCCTGCTGTATCATGAAAGATGTGAGACATCCTCCGTAGAATACCCCACGTGGTATGGGTGATACAGATCCGTCGGTGGCATAATGGGGGGCGTAGTCCAGAGGAATGGCTCACTAGATGGAGCGAAGGATGGTACAGTAAATGGTGCAACAGTGGGATGAGGAATCTGGGGTACAAACTGATCTCCTCCTGACACGAAAGGTGTATGACCAAACGGATGACGTGACCAACCCTCCCCAGGACGGGGTGGAGGAATGTCCTGGAGGTAAGTGATCGGGAGATCTGTGCGGTGAGTATCTGTGATACGTGTGGGAAGCAAAGGTACGTCGATGGGAGCTGAAACAGGGGCTGAAACGGGTGCCACATGGGGTGTAACAGGCACCACGAAAGGTGGGAAATCATCGTCGTCGTCTATCCACCCATTGTGGGTGTGTGCGTATCGTGGATCAATGTGGGTCGCAAAAGATGTGCGGTCGAACATCACCGGCATAGGATCTGGAAGTGGGGCGACAACAGGATCCTCTAACAACAATGGAGCATCAATATGAACATCCACAGCATGATCATCCACCAACTGAGGAACAACAACAGGATGATCATCAACAGGTATATCATCAACCAAAGGAGCAACAGCAGGTGCATCGGCATGAACAGGGGCATGTTCCAATGTGGGGTCAGGAGCAACGCCTGGCTCAGGGGCCACAGCAGGCTCCGGATCAACAAACTCCATCTCAAAATCAGCTGGATCAGCAAACAAGGGATCGACAGGGGCTACAGGATCCTCCAGGGGCTGGTCCAAGTGTATGAACTCAATGTCATGGTCTGGATCAAAACCAGGTGGAAAAACAGGATCATCCTCAATATCGTGATCAAACTCAAAGTCATGTGTAGGTGCAGCTGATGATGCCATATCAGGGTCAGCGTCATGTGAGTGGTGCTGCACTCACTGTGTATGCAAAGATGCGGACGCCACAGACTCAAATGAGTCTGGGATAGGTGAATGAACAGGGGCCTCTCCTGCAGGGGCGTCAGCAAGAAGTAGGATATCATCAGCAGCAATAGGGGCCTGACCCTCAAGGTCATCCTCAAGTGGGTCCTCCTCAAATAAATCGACGTCATCGTTGGAAACATCAACAAGTGGCATATCAACAACGGGATAAGCGGCAAGGGGTATAGGAGCAGGGATCACCACGAGTGGTAAATCCCCAGCGAGATGGCCATCAGCAGGCTCGGCTACGACGTCAGGCAGTGCAAAGGGCAGAAAGTCGTCATCGTCTGTGCTGGTAGTATCGGAAGTGTACACCTCGTGCTCCGATGAAACTATGTCGTCTGATACTATGGCCATGGGATCTGTAGTGTCTGATTCCCCGGTACCGGATGAAGGCATGATGTTTGTAACACAAACACACACATGCACAAATAATCAATCATATAATCAAATAAACATGTTAGTCACCAATAAGCAATCAAGTAATTCTCCTAGTCCCACTAGTCTAACCTCCCAGCCTCTCAGACTAAACCTCCTAGTCCCACTAGATTAACCTCCCAGCCTCTCAGAATGAACCTCCTTGTCCCACTAGATTATCCTCCCAGCCTCCCAGACTGAACCCTCTAGTCCCACTAGACTAACCTCCCAGCCTCCCAGACTAAACCCTCTAGTCCCACTAGACTACCCCCCTCAGTCTCTCAGACTGGGCCTCCTAGTCCCACCAGACTACTCCCTCAGCCTCTCAGACTGAGCCATAACTTTTAAAAATATTTTGCACTCTGGATCTGGACGTAGTGTATGCATTGTAAAAATGTTTTCGTGAGAGCCCTAGTGATCATAGTCTAGACTCGAGAAGGAATCCTAGTTCGCTATGATCAGAGCTCTGATACCAAACTGTCACAACCTGGCTTTGCGGAAGCGTGGGTTTATTTGGTGTGACTTCTTAATACCATAGCTTAATCACAACAAAGCTATATGAAAATAAAACCATGAAGATCATCCGTTGATTTAAGTTTGAAAAGTAAATTACGACCACATTGTTTAAAGTTGACACATGCAACGAGTTACATCCCAACAAAATAAAAACACTGTTCGAAAGTCACAACCACAAACATAAAATAAACACCGTTTAAGACTTGCGACTCGTCCAGGTAAAAGTCACAATCCCTAAACGTGGATGACCTCGTAACTCTTACGCAGCGTGAAAACGTAGCATACTTCGCCAGATCCCTAATTCCCTGAAATACATGTAAGTTGGAAAAATCAACAAAAATGTTGAGCGAGTTCATGTGAAAGTGAGTATGTAAAACCTTTGTAAGTATAAAATCCCTGGTATGTAGCAAATAAGGAAATAAAGAGATCACAAATGGTTTGCAAGGCCATTGATATGTGTGAAGTGCAGTAGGAAGACTCAAACCTAGCAGATTTTTGCGTCGGTTACCAAGTCACCCCGAGGTCCGTACTGTTGGGCCTGGGGCTGGGCTCGCTACACCCAGATAGATCTACCGCTAAAGACCCTTGGTCCTACAATGAGGATTAATGGCCTCCAGTTCCCGCCTACCCACTCACATGATCTACGTAGTAACCCTCCTTACGCTAACAATACCATGTAAAAAGTATTCGTAATCATAGTAACATGTATTTCACCCCCGAAGTTTAAAACTGAAAACAGTTAAGAGAAAAGGGGGACATGAACTCACAGAAGTGCGTCTCGAAATAGTAAATCCCCAAATCAACTTGCTGCGTGACGACCTACACGTACTAACTTCTATTAGACGGACGGCCGTGCCTTGGCTTAAGGTTTAACGTTTTTGGGAAATAGTTAGGCAACTATTTCGTATTTACACTTCTTAATTATTTAATAATTATCTTCCTTCCCAAGGATGGGGATTTTAATACATGTGAGTTTTTGTAATTCCAAAAATATATTATTAAGTCTCACTTAATAAAATATATTTTTATTCATTTGTCTAAAGTATTTTATCTCCAAAATATACATATTTTTCTCAAAAATATTATATTTTATACCTTACAATTTCCAAAACAACACTTTGTCAAAATACACATTTAAGAGTATCTTCCGTAAAATTCGTAAGTTACATTTAGAGTTTGGATGGTAATAATAATACCGGTGTAACTTAGACATTTATTGTGATAGCGTTGGTATTATTTTGGAGTCGTGCTTTCATAATATTTTCCAGGTTATATTATTTTTACTCTAAAAATAATATATAGTTCTCAAAATAATCATAAAATCACACAATTGTTTTATTATGAAATATATATTCTCAATATATATTTAACAAGTTTTATTTAAGAAAATCCACCTCCGACACTTGGTAATTTTGTAATAAAAATCATGGCGAAGCTTGTTTGGAAAACAAGTCAAAAGTATATTTATAAACACTTGTTACTCAAAAATATTCTAAGTGTTATTTTCTGGACAAATTTCACCAGAGTTTCCTCTGTAACTGGAGGTGGCCACGCTTACTAGCGTATCATTTTCTTTTCAAAATTCAATCAACCATTTTCCAATCATCAATATTCAATGTTCAATCGTCATACTAGTCAAAATAAGCATAAATCGCAAACACATGAACTTGTAAGTTGTGTAAAATTATGTAGTAACCTTCCAACATTTTTAGTAGATATTTCTATCTTTAAAAACATGTTTAACTTCTTAAAAACTTTTTTTTCAAAGAACATGTTGTTTTACAACTTCTAGCCAAAAATTACGGAAATATTTCTTTGTTAAACCCTTTTGTTACACAAGTGTCTACACACTTGTTTGTTCACAAAAACACCTTTAGTTTATGAAAGATCCGGCTTTAAAATAAGACTTGTATATTTTACTTGGTTCTTCAAAAATACCACTTGCAGATCTTTAGATCTACTAGTTTAAAACTCTATTTTACAAGAATAACTATTTTTACACAAGTTCATGTTTATGTATGAAAGGGTTCGTCATCTTGTAACTTCTACACTTAGCATATTGCTAGTTCATGTTCTATGAACATGATCTATCGTGGTTAGATGACGATCCGTTTCACTTCTAGCAACCAACAACATAAAATAACCATAACTAAACAAGATTCACAAGTTTTACACCATTATTTACTCTTTAACCACCATGTTCATCTCTCTAGCAAGACTTTAAGTTTTGTTTTCGCATGATCTTTAGTTCTAACCGTTAAACTTCTTATTAACCACTTTAGACAAGATCAAGAGGGTGTTTAGAATCACTTATAACTAGCTCAAGGCTAGGGAAGAATCGAAGCGAAAATAAGGTGGTTGATAGCGATGTGGAGAGGTCCTTGTGATTCCGTAAGCACCGGGTCTCCTCGTATGTCACCTTGCACCCTTGAGTATATAAGAAATGGTTGATCAAGACTTGAAGGTAGTGGTGATGATGATGGTTGTGTTCAGCCGAGAGTCTCCAAGAGGGAAAGAGAGAGCAAAATTTTTGAGTTGGTGATTATGTGAATGTGATGGACCTTTGTTCTTATTTAAAGACCATTCCATCTTAATTAACCATGGGATATTGTGTTTAGTAGATATTAGACAAGGCAATTAAAATAATCATAAAATGTAAGGGTGTGTCCCCTTGGGGGACCCATTCGGTCAAGGGGGGGGGGGGTAATTGGTTTGATTCCAACTTGATAGTTAGTAACTAGTTTGATTAGTTAGGAGTCTAAATTAAGTTATTAGTATGTTATGAAATATATCGGGTGTTAGGGTGTTTGGGGACCCTAACTAGCGAAACCTAGTCATTGACAATATTTTTATGTCCCGGGTAAATTCCGGTTGTTCGGTTGGATATTAATCCGTTAAAGTGCTAAATAAGCATTTAAAGTGTCGTTAATATTTGTTTTAGTGACACAATGAATTCCTGACACTTTGGAAAGTGTCTAGTATTATTTTCCCATGTTTTTGCACTTTACTAGTTAACTTAAATGCTGAATTTTGTATTAAAGTGCAGAATTTTGTACTTAAAGCATGTTTTAGGCACATCCGGTCACTCTAACTATCACCTAGTGACGCAGTTTAACAATCCTCACCTCCCTACACTCCCTACTAGTGTAGTAAACTATTCCCGGCTCATACTGGCCTTAGAGACAGTGTCTGTCTGATGCTGGCTATGTCAGCATGTTTACTGGGTTATCCGTATAGTGTGCTACTGTGCTTTTGTGCATCAAGTTTGTCACTATAGTTCTGTGTAAATAATGGAGTGACAACAATAAAGTATGATGCATGTATGTGTATGTATCAGTATTCAAGTACCAGTTTAACCACAATTGTAAGCAAGCACAATAATTAAGCATTAATTAAATATTAATTAATTCGTACGGATACCTGGTTTGGTGAGGGTTGTCACAATAACCCACATTCATCTGCAAACATCATCACAACAAAACTTTGATGAACAAATCCTTATTTCTAGGAAACGCTTGAGCTATGCGAGCACGTGTAGGAACATCATCTAAGCAACCTGTGAGTACATAGTCCTTAGTTTTACGTTTTCAAAATGTTTTGGGGTGATTTATTTGTGCTAATCATTTTCTCAAATGACATGTATAGAATATGTGTGTACTAAGTGCTCTTTATATGTATAACTTATGTGGTGAAAAAAAGTCAAATCTCATATCCTTGTTGGATACTTAAAGTACTAATTTAAATCCTTAATTGGATTTCTAAAAAGTACTTTCACAAGTTCTTGGTTGGTTTCTATGCAACTTATGTGGTGAAACAAAGTACAAATCCCAGATCCTTGTAGGATCCTCAAAGTACCATTCTAAATTCTTGATTGGATTTCTAATAGCACTTTCACTAGTTCATCTCAATTTCTATGTTTAGCTATGAAGATTTTATGTTATGATGAAACAAAGTACAAATGAAACAAAGTGCAATGTATAATTTTTGTTAACACAAATTACTTGCTTTTATACATAGTGTCATCCACAATACATGTTTGTCACAATGTTTTACTACTATACACGATGTGTTGCAATACTAAACTTTTTCCCATATATTAGCTGCAAAAAATATATTTACTCGTCAATTCGTGTTGTTAGACAATGTATTGCAATAACAAACTTTTGCCATATACTTCGCCACAAAACCTATGTCACTCACCAACATTATTGTTGACCGTCTATTTTCACATATGTTTCAGGTATCGACATTTCAAGCATGCTACACATAGGAATGACTTGGGCCTTAGATTGTTTTTAAGTCTAAAAACAATTATTTGTACTCCTTTGTGTTTGTAAAACAATGTAATCAATATAATGACACTTTAGTACCAAGTATTGTGAATAATTTGTAACGTGACTCCCTGATGTTTCTGTCATTGGTTGTTATACATGATCTGGTTGTTACAGAAGGCCTTGCGAGTTGGTAACTAAGCGAGCTAAGAAAGAAAGAGAAGGATCATAAGTCAAAACCCGACCTTCCACTTCCAAAGCGCCAATTGAAGGACAAATTCAAAAAATAATTTGGTAAGTTCCTAGCGATGTTTACAAAAATTCATATAAATCTTCCTTTCATGGAAGCATTGACTAAGATGCCCAAATACACCAAATTTCATATAAATCTACTGTGATTTTAAATGAAGAATGTTCAGCAGTCTTGCATAACAAATTACCTCTTAGAGTATTAGATCTAGGCAGTATCACTATCCCATGTTCAATCGGGATCTTTCAGTTAGCAATGCTTTAGCTAACCTTAGAGAAAGCATAATTCTAATGCCTTATTCAGTTTTTGCTAAGCTTGGTTTAGGGGAACCTACTCCAACTCAAATGAGTATTCATCTAGCTGACTGTTCAATCAAATATCTACGAGGGATTGATGAAAATATGCTAGTGAAAGTTGATAATTTTGTATTTCCAGTCGATTTCGTTATCTTAGATACGGATGAAGATGAAAATGTTCCCTTGATTTTGGGGTGACCATTCCTAGCTACAGCTAGAGCTTTGATTGATGTAGTCGAGAGAAGACTCACTTTGAGAGTTGATGTGGACGAAATCACCTTTGATGTAAGGGAAGCAATGCAGCACGTAAATGATCCAGTGGACTCAATCTAATTTTAGACGCCAACACAGAAATAACTGAGGAATTAATAAGAGAGGATTATGGTCAAGGCACAATAGAAGTAAGCATGATGACCACATGATCGTATGATATTGGCCCTGTGGATCCAAAGCAGGGAGGATTTGAACCACTTGATGATGATGATGAATGGGAGTTGGAAGAGGCATCTTTGCTTTTGGACACAAAGGAACAAGAGTTAAAACCCCCCCTCAAAAGAATCACCAACCTTGGAGTTAACAGACTTACCATCTCATTTAGAATACACATTTCTAGATGACAACGAAAGACTCCCCATCATTATATCCTCTATTCTCGATGAAGAACTAAAGTAACAGCTACTATCTATGTCGAAGGAACATAAGCAAGCCATTGCTTGGAAGCTAATGGACATTGAAGGGATTAGCCATACATATTGTACGCAAAAGATTCTTATGGGGGGAAGATTATAAACCTGTGGCACAACCACAACGAAGGCTGAATCTTAAGATGTAAGAAATAGTTAAGAAAGGGATCAATAGGTTATTAGATGTGGGCCTCATATGTCCAATTTCTGACTCCAAATGGCTTAGTCCGATTCAGGTTGTGCCAAAGAAAGGTGGAATGACAGTTGTCACTAACGAGAAAAATGAGTTGATTCCAACTAGGACTATCAAGGGATGGCGTGTGTTTATAGATTACGGAAAATTAAATGATGCCACATGTAAAGACCATTTACCACTTCCATACTTCCATTCATTGATCAAGTGCTTGAGCGTCTTGCTGGGAAACAATTCTATTACTTTTTGGATAGTTTCTTAGGGGTACTTCTAGATTCCCATCCAACTTGAGGACCAAGACAAGATAATAGACACTTTCCCATTTGGAATATTCGCTTAACAACGTATGTCGTTTGGGATATACAATGCACAGCTACATTTTAGAGGTGTATGATGGTTGTATTCCACGATATGATTGAAGACTCAATGAATGTTTTTATGGACGATTTCTCAGTCTTTGGGGATTCAGTCGACCGTTGCGTAAAAAGACCTTGAGTAAATGCTTATGCAATGCAAACCAAGCTTAAGTTAAATTGGGAAAAGTGTCAATTTATGGTCACAAAAGGCATTGTCTTGGGACATAAGATATCGAAGAATGGTTTAGAGGTAGATCATGCTAAGATGACACGGTAAATAAACTTCCACCACCTGCCTCCGTTAGGGCCATTCGTAGCTTTCTCAGACATGCTGGTTTTTATAGACGTTTTACCAAAAACTTTTCAAAGATAGTACGACCTATGACATAACTACTGGAAAAAGACGCCACTTTTGCCTTTTGTTAGGAGTGTATCGAGACATTTAAAATGATAAAACAAATATTAGTTAAAGCCCCAATAATGGTGGCACCCAATTGGGAACAGCCCTTCGAACTTATGTGTGATGCTAGCGATTATGCAGTTGGAGCAATGTTGGGTCAACGGAAAGATAAACACATTCACCCAATCTACTACGCTACAAAAACGTTGAATCGTGACCAAGAAAACTATACCACCAATAAAACGGAACTTATGGCTATGGTGTTCGCATTTGATAAATTCCGCTCATATCTTATTCTGTCAAAATCAATTGTCTAAACTGTCACACCCCGACCACGTAGAACATACATAACGTGGCGGAAACGTCGGGGAGTGTTGTAACAGAATTAATGTTTCACAACAATGGAAATTAAAGTTTCGTTTTATTAATCAAACATGAGAGTTACATTGTCTTAAACAAGAAACAAAGAGTACATAACATAAATTAACTAGTTCTTGTCTCGTTTTAAGTCACTAAGGCACAGGTCCGCCTAAGTATGTCTTGATAAGTCCTATGCATCATCTCCTGAAAAACACATGTGAAAATAGGTACGTCAGCATAAAAATGCCTGTGAGATACATAGGTTTTGTGAAAATAGGATTCATGACTTATGTTTGAGAAAATGTTTAGTCATGGACCTTGTTATTTGCTTTGTCTTGTAAATCATTTGAAAAACGATAAGATCAGATGATATGTATAAATAAGAGGATAATGTATGGTTAAATGGATAACCAAGTAAAAATGAGTTTGTATTAGATAAGTTGTTTGTAAATCAATGTCTTGTGAAAAGTATGTTGCTTGTATAAAATGTTATATGTCTCAAACTGAAATGATTCAAATAACGCTACAATATGTGATACCATACAAACACTTATATATAGGAAGTACCAGCGGCGTATCCACCATGTTTGTATCATATTACACACGTCACGTTACTTAATCACTTCCTCAAACCAAACCACCAAGATGTAATGTTTACAATTGTAGAAATGTTTATGTATAGTCAAATGTCTATTGTCAAATGTAAATCATGTCAACGGATACAAATGGTTCACACGGTTCAACAGTTACAAACGGTTTACACAGTTCAATGGTTACAAATGGTTCACACAGTTCAACGGTTACAAACGGTTCACACGGTTCAATGGTTACAAATGGTTCACACAGTTCAACAGTTACAAACGGTTCACACGGTTCAACAGTTACAAACGGTTCATATAATCAAAAGGTTACGACGGTTCACATAGTCAAATAGTTACAACGGTTCAAAATGTAGTATAATATGTTCATATGCTGGATGAGCATATGCAACAAATTGTAATGTAAGACAATGTACTAAATATGCACACAATGGGCATACATAGCATGAAATGTAATGAAATCATGTGCTATAATGTACTAACGAACATAGCAAGCATATGATGTCAAAACAGGAAAGCATGAAAGTAACAAGTAGGCACATGTGTTCCACCCCAAAATGTTTGGAAAACAGTAAAAGAGGGGTCTATGTACTCACCTGAGAATGCTCAGTAGTCCTTGAGTGACAACCAAACAATGCTAGAGATCACGGATATCAAAATGGCACCTAATATAGGTAACTATGTTAATAACCCGGACCTGAATCGGAAGATTGGGTAGCATGAGGGTTTGTAAACCAAATGAGTGTAGGAACTCATGTGATATGGTTTAACAAAGCCTACATACTAAATGAAACCTAACATAAGTGGTTACGATCCATTACGACCCGTTTAGGTAGCTTATGTTACTCTAACGCGTCGTTCGCGTGTAACGCGTTTGGAACGTCTAACTAGTCCTATGACAAGTGTTATATGCCTAAACATGTTACATAATCAGTTATGTAACAAAAGTTTAGGTTACATATGCTTAATTACCAATTATACATGAAAAGGGTATTCTGGTAATTTACCTAAGGCATATAAACTACCTATCATACAACTACTTAACGAAGCGACCATAAGGTATAACCTCGGAAGGTTATTCCCTATATACTATGGTCACCTAATGTGTTTGGTCGGATCCTAATGATCGACCAAATGGGTCGGGTTCGAAGGTATAAGCGATTTATCAGATCGCTTACCCTTACGACCCTAGACAACGTGGTAATCAGTAGGCATAGTCCCAAGGGACTATAACCAACGTGATTACACTCACGTTGCGAAGTTCAAACGAACTTCGCATTGACCATAAACTGGTCAATGTAGAAAGTCAAACAAAGTTTGACTTTCAGACTCGAAAGACTCTAAAAGCAATAAAAGAACGAAAGAATACTTACGAAGGGTCCCCGAATGCTAATTTCGATCCGAGAATCTCAGGTATGAAACAATGGTTTCAACTTAGAGTTTCTAAGATCAAAATTCTAGTGGTTTATGCAATGGGGTGGATGGGTATATATAGGATTCGGGTAACCATTGAGATCGTTTCATGGAAACCGTGCTCGAATCCCACCCGTACATGTGTCGGAAAGTTATGGTGCCTCAAAATGCTCACCACCATAAGGAATTAACACTTGGAAAGGGGTTAGGGAGTGCAAAACAGCTGCAACCAGCTGTTAAATGCAGTTAATCTGGTCTGGAAGGCTGACGCGGCCCGCTTCAGGATACACCAAAACTAATGCGGGCCGCATGGGGGTTCTGATCAGAAAATAAGTTTCAAAAATGACAGTTTTGGTCCCTGTTGTGTATTAAACCAATTTCCGGCACTTCTAAGGCCCGTAAAGCCAACTTTAAGGCCCTAAAATGATGCCTAAACATTGTGGACATGAAACATGCTCAAAAATATGTCGGATGTTGGTTCGTTTGGCCGTACGATCGCGATGTTCGCCTAATTACGACGGAATGCGCATAAGCGCGAAAAACGATCCAAAATGCGCGACGAATGGAATTTTGGAAAGCCAAACACTAAAGCATAATATAATCATGCTTACATAAATTTTTGGATGTCCATATGTATTCAGAACGTAAGTTATGCGCGAAAATGCAAACTTGTGCACTTTTTGAAGCTTTTAGTCCCTGAGAGACACAAAAGTTTATTTTAGCATACCGAACACCTCAAAGCCTATTTCTAAGCTATTTAAAGGATATTTATGGTATGTTTAACTTATGGTCATGTTCCGGAATGTCTATTACAGTTCAAATTGGCATACTTTCGCAGTTTGTCAAGTTTAGTCCCTGTAAGCGATTAAACCTTGATTTCACCACACCAAACCTTCCAAAACTTATTTCTAAGTTATGTAAAGGTTATTTAAGGTATGTTAAGCCTATTTCACTATTCCGGAGTGTTCGTTTCATTAAACTGGTTATATCTACGCATCAGTGCGCGTATAACCTTCTAGAAAGCGATTTAGAGCTTGAAATCGAACAAGAGTTGATATGTGCAAAAGATACACATATTTATACAAGTCCAAAGTATGAAATACAATATTTCATTGATTTGGTATTTGTTTGATGGTCGCAGTGACACAGGTGTCACAGTCTCCCCTACTTTAGGAAATTTCGTCCCGAAATTAATTCGTAGGAGTCTGTCTGTGACTTTGTGTCAAATAGTCATCAAAGATATGAAAAGTATAATCTTGTTATTTTCCTCAACGGATATTTTTCAGAAGCGAAAATGAACGAACGGAGTCATTTTCTTCAACGGGTTCTTCGGAAATGGAAAATAATGGATTTTTAACTAAACGGATATACATTTCCCTCAACGGATATTCTTCAGAACGAAAATGAACAAACGGGGTCATTTTCCTCAACGGTTATTCTTCAGAATTTGAAATGAAGGAATAATCAACGGATATTCATTTCCTCAACGGATAATCTTCAGAAACGAAAATGAACTAACAGTCATTTTCAACGGTTGCTTCCTCAGGTACGGAAATGAAAGATTTAACAACGGATATTCATTTCCCCAACGGATAATCTTCAGAAACGAAAATGAACAAACGAAATCATTTTCAACGGTTGTCTCCTCAGAAAGGGAAATGAAAGATTACGCAACGGATATTTATTTCCTCAACGGATAAATCTTCAGAAACGAAAATGAACTAACGGAGTCATTTTCAACGGTTGCTTCCTCAGAGTTGGAAATGAAAGATTACACAACGGATACTCATTTCCTCAACGGATAAATCTTCAGAAACGAAAATGAACTAACGGAGTCATTTTCAACGGTTGCTTCTTCAGAGTTGGAAATGAAGGATTACATAACGGATATTCATTTCCTCAACGGATAAATCTTCAGAAACTAAAATGAACTAACGGAGTCATTTTCAACGGTTGCTTCCTCAGAGTTGGAAATGAAGGATTACACAACGGATATTCATTTCCTCAACGGATAAATCTTCAGAAATGAAAATGAACTAACGGAGTCATTTTCAACGGTTGCTTCCTCAGAGTTGGAAATGAAGGATAAACGGATATTCATTTCCTCAACGGATATTCCTCAGAAGTGAAAAATGAATAGCTAGTTCATTTTTCCTCAACGGATGCTTCATCAGAATTGGAAATGAATTGGGTTTAGATACATGATAGAACTTGCTGTGATTTCTGTGCACTAAATTCCATAATTATGTATGCATCCATAATTACGTAATTCCTTGCACAGTCCGCACAGTTCGTTTTGTAATGTTGTGGGGAAGGATATAAAACTTGTGATGACGGTGACCTGACTACCATAGGGTCCTTTTAATTAGATCGACAGAGGATCTTCTTAATTAGGCCACCAAGGAGTCCTTTCATCTATATCATCACATAATGTTCCTAACCAGATTTTTGGATCGATCTGTTTAACTAGACCACTAAAGGGGTCTAATTATGAAGTAGTACTTTATAATCCAAGGGACTTAACTACAGCGTAGAAGTCCATTAAGGATTTTAGGTAGTACCTTTGGGTATCCTACTACGAATCTCTTGTACAAGGATATGTAAGATTCTACGAGGATTTGGATAACATAATTTGGATCACATAACACATAAAAGGGAACACATAAGCACATAATCACATAATTGTTTAATTGTTATTATCTTGTTATTGATTGCTATTAACTTGGCACCTCGTACTTCGTTTCTCTTGGAAGAAACGGGTACTTAGGATTTTCGTGGAAAACGCAAAAGATCATACAATGGAAGAAATTTGGGGGTACTCTGTTCTTCAAGGAATATGGTTCTTTGATTGTCGGTATTGTACGAGATATGTTTGTTTATACATACAACCACATAATTACATTGCAATGTAAATAAAAGATTTATTTATACACAATGATAACAACTGTTTCATGGACCTTGACAACAAAAGAAAATAATACATAAGACGTGATTATTTCTAAACGATGTTGTCTTCTGGTTGGTCAGATGCTCATCCCTGCGCTAGATTTGCATTAGCAAGTCTTGGGCAATTCCTATGCAAATGGCCCATCTCGCCACAGTTGTAGCAAGACCCCGGTGGAAAACGAGCTTGAGCAGGATTGTTGTTAATTTGATTTGGTGCAGCTGCTGTTGGGCAAACCCTCGCTGTATGACCTATAAGTCCGCAAACTTGGCATATGCGGCACTTCACACCAGCATGATGATGTAGGCCACATTGGTTGCACAAAGGTGCAGTTCCGTTGTAGGGTTTCCTTGCAGGGGGTTGAGCTGGTTGGTTGGGGACGGCTTGATCATTGTGAGCGACCACGGCGAAGTTCTGAGAAGCCTTTCGCTTCTTTGACTTCTTAGGGGATCCAGTCTGTTCATCCATGGTCTTTGATTCCTCGATTGGGTTCGATTCCTCGATCGGTTTCTTGTCACCCTTTCAGAAAAGCTTACGTTTCCTGATCTGAGATTCAGTCAAGGTTGCAGCTAGCTCAATGGCCTGCCTAACAGTAGTAGGGTTGCTACCAGTCAAAATGTCTTGTATTGAGTCAGGGAGGCCATCAATGTACTTTTCGATTGCCTTATCCAAAGGTGTGACCATGTTTGGGCATAACAGACTTAACTCCTCATAACGGTCCGTGTAGGCTCGATGCTCACCGCTATCTTGCTTCAAACCATCAAACTCTCTTTCCAATGCTCGCAGTTCATGACGAGGACAAAACTCCCTCATGCTAAGAGCTCTAAGTTCAGCCCATGTCTGTGCTAGAGCAACTTCTGCACCACGGTCTCTCATAACCCCGTTCCACCATGTAAGGGCCCTCTTCTGAAACACACTCGAAGAAAACTCGACCTTGCGATTGTCAGGACACTGCACATGACGGAAAGTATTCTCAATGCTCTCGAACCATTGAAGAAGCCCAGTTGCTCCTTCAGTACCACTAAACTTGAGTGGTTTAGCCGAGTTGAAATTTTTGAAATTGCATAGAGCATGATTGTTGTTGTTGGCTTGGTTCATTTGAGCAATGAAATTTGGGAAGGCAGCAGCCATCTGTTGTGCTATGATTTCTGCCAGTTCGGCAGTCGCTATCTGGTTTTCGCGTCGAGGAGGCATTCTAAAAGAGGAAACATGAAAGGAAACGAGTGAGAGTATTAGACGAAAAGAATGAGATGAAACAAATCTGATGAAAGCAAGGATAGTGGTCATTTGTTTGTTACTACAAAGCAACAACCGACCCCAGTGACTAATCAAAGTAAATGGATCAAAAATAATGTATCGCGAAGACATGCTCGCCTATAAGTGAACACTCATCCCAAGAATTCCCAGGTAAGCACAACTGGTCTCGCGTCTGATGAGATGTATACGAAGTGCTTGCCTAGACAGAAAACCCAGAATACAGGCATTCACCCTTCCAATTTGCATGTGTTCACATTATTTAAAACCCAAAACCTTGACGAGATTTTGAAAACTCAAAGGGGTTCAAAACCTTATAACAGAGGGTTCAAAACCTTACAATAGAGGGTTCAAAACCTAGTAATCAATCATCCTAGAACAGATGATTAGTTTTCAAAGCGGTTTTGAAATTTATGTTCTTGTTGTGGTCGTCGCCTAAGGATAGGGGACGGTATTATTTTATGAGTAAACGCAAGTAAACTCGCGTTAGGGTCCTAGAAAGGTTATAGACTAGGTCAAAGCATTACTAATAACCTAATTCCCTATAACCATTGGCTCTGGTACCATCTTTTCTGTCACACCCCGACCACGTAGAACATACATAACGTGGCGGAAACGTCGGGGAGTGTTGTAACAGAATTAATGTTTCACAACAATGGAAATTAAAGTTTCGTTTTATTAATCAAACATGAGAGTTACATTGTCTTAAATAAGAAACAAAGAGTACATAACATAAATTAACTAGTTCTTGTCTCGTTTTAAGTCACTAAGGCACAGGTCCGCCTAAGTATGTCTTGATAAGTCCTATGCATCATCTCCTGAAAAACACATGTGAAAATAGGTACGTCAGCATAAAAATGCCTGTGAGATACATAGGTTTTGTGAAAATAGGATTCATGACTTATGTTTGAGAAAATGTTTAGTCATGAACCTTGTTATTTGCTTTGTCTTGTAAATCATTTGAAAAACGATAAGATCAGATGATATGTATAAATAAGAGGATAATGTATGGTTAAATGGATAACCAAGTAAAAATGAGTTTGTATTAGATAAGTTGTTTGTAAATCAATGTCTTGTGAAAAGTATGTTGCTTGTATAAAATGTTATATGTCTCAAACTGAAATGATTCAAATAACGCTACAATATGTGATACCATACAAACACTTATATATAGGAAGTACCAGCGGCGTATCCACCATGTTTGTATCATATTACACACGTCACGTTACTTAATCACTTCCTCAAACCAAACCACCAAGATGTAATGTTTACAATTGTAGAAATGTTTATGTATAGTTAAATGTCTATTGTCAAATGTAAATCATGTCAACGGATACAAATGGTGCACACGGTTCAACAGTTACAAACGGTTTACACAGTTCAATGGTTACAAACGGTTCACACAGTTCAACGGTTACAAACGGTTCACACAGTTCAATGGTTACAAATGGTTCACACAGTTCAACAGTTACAAACGGTTCACACGGTTCAACAGTTACAAACGGTTCATATAATCAAAAGGTTACGACGGTTCACATAGTCAAATAGTTACAACGGTTCAAAATGTAGTATAATGTGTTCATATGCTGGATGAGCATATGCAACAAATTGTAATGTAAGACAATGTACTAAATATGCACACAATGGGCATACATAGCATGAAATGTAATGAAATCATGTACTATAATGTACTAACGAACATAGCAAGCATATGATGTCAAAACAGGAAAGCATGAAAGTAACAAGTAGCCACATGTGTTCCACCCCAAAATGTTTGGAAAACAGTAAAAGAGGGGTCTATGTACTCACCTGAGAATGCTCAGTAGTCCTTGAGTGACAACCAAACAATGCTAGAGATCACGGATATCAAAATGGCACCTAATATAGGTAACTATGTTAATAACCCGGACCTGAATCGGAAGATTGGGTAGCATGAGGGTTTGTAAACCAAATGAGTGTAGGAACTCATGTGATATGGTTTAACAAAGCCTACATACTAAATGAAACCTAACATAAGTGGTTACGATCCATTACGACCCGTTTAGGTAGCTTATGTTACTCTAACGCGTCGTTCGCGTGTAACGCGTTTGGAACGTCTAACTAGTCCTATGACAAGCGTTATATGCCTAAACATGTTACATAATCAGTTATGTGACAAAAGTTTAGGTTACATATGCTTAATTACCAATTATACATGAAAAGGGTATTCTGGTAATTTACCTAAGGCATATAAACTACCTATCATACAACTACTTAACGAAGCGACCATAAGGTATAACCTCGGAAGGTTATTCCCTATATACTATGGTCACCTAATGTGTTTGGTCGGATCCTAATGATCGACCAAATGGGTCGGGTTCGAAGGTATAAGCGATTTATCAGATCGCTTACCCTTACGACCCTAGACAACGTGGTAATCAGTAGGCATAGTCCCAAGGGACTATAACCAACGTGATTACACTCACGTTGCGAAGTTCAAACGAACTTCGCATTGACCATAAACTGGTCAATGTAGAAAGTCAAACAAAGTTTGACTTTCAGACTCGAAAGACTCTAAAAGCAATAAAAGAATGAAAGAATACTTACGAAGGGTCCCCGAATGCTAATTTCGATCCGAGAATCTCAGGTATGAAACAATGGTTTCAACTTAGAGTTTCTAAGATCAAAATTCTAGTGGTTTATGCAATGGGGTGGATGGGTATATATAGGATTCGGGTAACCGTTGAGATCGTTTCATGGAAACCGTGCTCGAATCCCACCCGTACATGTGTCGGAAAGTTATGGTGCCTCAAAATGCTCACCACCATAAGGAATTGACACTTGGAAAGGGGTTAGGGAGTGCAAAACAGCTGCAACCAGCTGTTAAATGCAGTTAATCTGGTCTGGAAGGCTGACGCGGCCCGCTTCAGGATACACCAAAACTAATGCGGGCCGCATGGGGGTTCTGATCAGAAAATAAGTTTCAAAAATGACAGTTTTGGTCCCTGTTGTGTATTAAACCCATTTCCGGCACTTCTAAGGCCCGTAAAGCCAAATTTAAGGCCCTAAAATGATGCCTAAACATTGTGGACATGAAACATGCTCAAAAATATATCGGATGTTGGTTCGTTTGGCCGTACGATCGCGATGTTCGCCTAATTACGACGGAATGCGCATAAGCGCGAAAAACGATCCAACATGCTCGACGAATGGATTTTTGGAAAGCCAAACACTAAAGCATAATATAATCATGCTTACATAAATTTTTGGATGTCCATATGTATTCAGAACGTAAGTTATGCGCGAAAATGCAAACTTGTGCACTTTTTGACGCTTTTAGTCCCTGAGAGACACAAAAGTTTATTTTAGCATACCGAACACCTCAAAGTCTATTTCTAAGCTATTTAAAGGATATTTATGGTATGTTTAACTTATGGTCATGTTCCGGAATGTCTATTACAGTTCAAATTGGCATACTTTCGCAGTTTGTCAAGTTTAGTCCCTGTAAGCGATTAAACCTTGATTTCACCACACCAAACCTTCCAAAACTTATTTCTAAGTTATGTAAAGGTTATTTAAGGTATGTTAAGCCTATTTCACTATTCCGGAGTGTTCGTTGCATTAAACTGGTTATATCTACGCATCAGTGCGCGTATAACCTTCCAGAAAGCGATTTAGAGCTTGAAATCGAACAAGAGTTGATATGTGCAAAAGATACACATATTTATACAAGTACAAAGTATGAAATACAATATTTCATTGATTTGGTATTTGTTTGATGGTCGCAGTGACACAGGTGTCACATAAACTGACCAGTTTGCCCTTCGATACCTTTTCAATAACAAGATGCCAAGCCAAGATTAATTCGTTGGATTTTGCTGCTTCAAGAATTTAATATTGAGAATAAAGTTAAAAGTGGAGCAAAAAATGTAGCAGTTGATCATCTTTCGAGACTAGAGAATCCTGAACAGGGAATGATGGATAAATCTAATATAAACGATAACTACCCGCATGAATTCATTGGGTATGTGCAATAAAAATGAAAGATGAACCATGGTTCGCTGACTTCACAAACTACTTAGCTGCAGGAAAACTGAGGCATGGTTTAACATTCTACTATAGGCGGAAGTTCTTAAAGAATATGAAGGATTTCATCCGGGAAGATCCCTACCGTTTCGAGGTGGGACCCGATCAAATACTCCGTAGATGTGTGGATGGAAAAGAAACCTGAGACATCCTTTTCCATTATTGACAAGGACCGACGGGTGGACATCATGGAGCAAGTTTAACTACAAAGAAGGTCCTAGATTGTGGATTTTACTGGCCAAACGTATTCAAGGATGCGGAGGAATATGTGAAATACCGCGACGTATGACAGCGAGCCGGTAACATTCCTAGGAGCAACGAGATGCCCTAGACTGCAATACAAGTCTGCGAAATGTTTGATGTTTAGGGAATTGACTTTGTGGGTCCATTTCGAAACTCTTACGGAAATAAGTGCATCTTAGATGTAGTAGACTATGTTTCGAAGTGGGTAGAGGCACAAGGGTTACCCACTAATCACGCTCGTACTATGGCTTAGTTATTGAAAAAGTTGTTTGCTTGGTTAAGAACACCACGAACATTGACAAGTGATCGAGGTACACATTTATGTAATGTGTAGCTGAAGAAGGCATTAAAGCACTAAGGGGTTACCCACAGACTTGCAACACCATAACACCCTCAATCAACCGGATAAGTTGTCACACCACGATATATCCACATATTACCGGTGGACCCGGTGGGGAGTATCGTGACGTAGTTGATATCATCATAGATGATGCGTGTGTAGTGTTATATATTTTTATGTATATTTTAAGCCATTTTTAACACTTTAGTTCAAGTTTTAAATTTATAAAACACGATATTTTACTAACACTAAACACAAATATGGGCAAGTGCACCCATCGTGAGCATAGTATAGCGTTGGTAAGATACCGAGGTCGTCCAAGGACACAAGAGCTTTTAGTACCAGTTTATCCTCAACGTCTAATCAAATCAAAAGTTTAGAAAAAGGTTTAGACATGAAAAATAAAAAAATACTGAAAATAAAAATAAAATAAAAACAGATAGACAAGATGAATCACTTGGATCCGACTCGCCTTTAGTGTAACCTTTGATGTTTTCCGCACTTTTGCACTTTTTAAGAGTTTATCTTAGTTATAGTAGTAGGCCCCTCTTTTGAAGGTGACGTTACCCTCAACCCAGTAGTTTGAGTCAGCAAGGATACAATCCTAAAGGGTTGGATTATTGGAAGATAATTAATTAAGTTATTAATGCGTAATGTGGTAGGCCCCTCTTTTGAAGGTGACGTTACCCTCGGCTAAGTGGTTTGAGTCAGCAGGGATACAATCCCAAGTAGCCGGGCTAATGTATAAATATTAGTTTACATATGAGGGGATCAAGCCATTCGCACCCTCGCTATCCAATACTAGTGGGTATTGAATGTCACACCCTGACTTTTGCGGAAGCGTGATTATTGATGTGACTTTCTTAATACCATAGCATTCAATCATAACAACGCTATATGATAAAAACCATAAGATGTTCATCCATTAATTATGTTTGAAAACAACATAACATACTTGTCTAAAACATTGACACCAAATTCAGGTTACAAACCACAACATGCTTTAATGGTTTACAAAGACCCGACAAAAGATTTTAAACAAACCCGAGTTTAGAACCACGTATCTCGTCCAGGATTAAGATACGTTTCCTAAACCCTAATGACCTTGGATGACACCTTTTATTCATGACGCAGCTTGAAAACATGCAACACCTGCAAGATCCACTTAGTTCCATAAAATACATGTAATTTGAAAACATCAACAAAAGTTAAGCGAGTTCATGTGTTTGCGTATGAATAAACCTTTAAAGTATGTCTGTATGTATGTCCCTGGTATGTAGCAATAAGGAAAAAACAGATCACTAATTGGTTTGCAAGGCCAATGGTATGTGTGAAATGGTGCAGGAAAATTCAAAGCTAGCGGAATTTTGCCACGGCATTAGTATGTGGACATAATCACCACATGGGCCACCCTGGTCCTCATGGGTGTGGGCTCGCTACACCCAAATAGATCTATCACTCATGTCCCTCGGTCCTACGATGGGGATTAATGGCCTTAAGTGTTGTACCCACCTTTCACATGATAAAGCATTAACCCTCCTTAGCTAACCACACCATGTATAAAACGTTTGTAAATAATTGTAACATGTATTTCACCCCCGAAGTTATAAAACGGAAAACAGTTAAAAGAAAAGGGGGACTTGAACTCACAGTTTTGCATCTTCACAATCGAAACTCTTGTCTCTTCAGCAAACACGACTCCCTACAATGTACTAGGGTCTATTAGACGAACGGGCCGTGCCTTGCCAGTATTTATGTTTTTGAGTTACTTTTATGTCTTCAATAATATTCCAAGTTATAATTACTTGTTAAAATAATAATTATTTTAACCTTAAATTATATTTAATTTTGGAATAATTGTTAAACAATATTTCGGTAACAATACCTCTCAAGTATTTATTTTTCGTATTTCCTTCCCAAGGATGGGGGTATCTCCTACATGTATTTTCGTATTTGTAGTTCCAAAGTAATATATTTTCAAGTCTAACTTAGAAAATATATATATAACTTATTTTGTCCCAAAAATAATGTATTTCAAGAAAATATATATTTTTCCAAAAAAATCATATATCTTCTAAATAAACTAAGAAAATATATTTTTACTTCCAAAAATAATATATTTTCTCCTTTTCGAAAATATGATATACTTTGTAATAATAATGCAAATTATATTTTCATTTATTGTATCCAAAATAATATTTACCAAAAATATATTTGTAACTGTATTTTCCGGAATATTTTGTAAGTTACGTTCTTGCGTTCGGTTTCACAATATTAAGTGTGTAACTTATATATTTATTCCTTGTGATCTTTGGTATTATTTTTGGATTGTAACTTCTCGGTATTTTGTTAAGTTATATTACTTTAAATCCTAAAATAATATAACTAATACACAAAGTATACAAATAATCACACACAATGTGTCATTAATGTAAATATATATTCTAAATACGTATTTATCCATTTTTATTTATAAAAACCAACCTCCAATACCTTTATTTTTGTAACAAAATCTATGGCAAAGTTTACATTGAAAACTCATGATCAAAATACACTTGTAAATACTAGTTTAGAAAATATTTTTCTAAGTGTTTGTATTTTTAGAAAAGTTTGCCATAGTTTCCCCTAAAAATTGAGGTGTCCATGCTATCAAAGCATATCATTTTCTTTTCAAAATCATCACAAACAATCAACAATCAATCTACGCTTACCAAGTGCTAAAACAAAGCTATCTACATAATAATCATGAACTTGAACTTTCATAAAAACTTGTAGTAACTTGGTAGTGTGTTTAGTAGGTTTACTTACCCTTTAAAGTGTGTTTATTTCTTTAGAAATCTCATTCTTAAAGGATTTAGGTGTTTACAACTTACTAGATGATTTTTCCAAAAATCATTCTTTTGAATTTTTCTTGTAAACAATGTATTCTTATACTCGTTTCACCAATAGAAACATGATTAGTTTCTTTTAAAACAATGTTCATGTAAATCTTTGTGATTTAACTTGGTTTCTTTGGAAAACTATTTTTGTAATCATCCACATTTATGTCTACTAACCATATTACATACTTCATTATTTACAAAATCATTTTCATTTTCAAGTTCATGAAAAGATAAAGCATGATGATCTTGGTCTTTCACAAGATCATCACCTAAACTCACTAGATCATGTGTTTAATCACAATCTAGTAGGTTTCTCATGATTTCTAATATCACTAACACAAATCATCAATCATCAAGAAGCAAATAAACGCAAATCAACATGTATTCATATGGTGTTAAGCTTATGTTAAGGTTTCATGATCAAGTTCTTTAGTGTTCATCAAGATTAACAATGTACAACATCTTTTAACCATCAAAATATGAAGTATCAAGAGATCATAAGGGCCTTACTACTAGCACAAGGCTAGGGAAGAACACTTGATGTTGTAGATGAAAAATGTGGAGGATAATAGCAATCGGGAGAGGTCCTTCAAGATCCACAAGCTCCACACTTCCTTAATCACCTTCTTACACCTTAGGATAATCTTGGAATGGATGGGATTAAGATGGAAATGATGATGGTGGTGGTGGTGGTGCTTGATCTCAGCCGAAACCAAGAGAGGGAGAGGAGGTGAGTTGGTGTGTGTAGTGTGTGAGAGATGTGAGATTATGAACTTCCATACCTTACTTATAACCACACTTAGGTTTTTTAACAATGTATATTGTGTCCCATTAGTACCATACAAAATCTCTAAACAATCTTATAGGATTTAAGCAGGATCTTGGTGGGGTCACCCCATTGTGACCGTCCACTTACATGGGGGGGGGGGGGTATTACTTGGTTTTCAATGGGTAGTTAAGTGATTTAGTTAGAAGTTAAGTGTATTAGTTAGTGTTTACGTGTATGATGTGTTATATAGTGTGTTAGGGTGTTCGGGGATCATAACTAGCTCAGAAACATTAAAACAATGCTTCTAGTATAATTTTGGTGTTTCAGGTAGTGTCCGGTTGTTCGGTTAGACACCGGTTTGTTAAAGTGTCAAACTATTCCGTTTAGTGATCTTTATGTACCCTTTTGTGACACTTTTAATTCCCGACACTTAGGAAAGCATTCAGGACCATTTAGTCATGTTTTTGCATGATACAAACTTGTTAAATTGCTGATTTTTGCTGAAAAATGCTGAATTCAGCACTTTAAGTGGGTTTTAGGCACTTTCCGGCACTTAAACTATCACCTAGTGAAGCGGTTTTGTGATCCTCACTTTCCTACACACTATACTAGTGTGAAACTTAGTCTCTGGCCAATACAGGGTCTCAAAACACTGTCTGTCTATGTACTGAACATCGTCAGCATTTTTTTGAGTTATCCGCTAACTGTGCTAGCTGTGCTTTGTGCATCATGTATGTCAATAAAGTTTGCATGTGATAATGAGGTGACACTATGTAATATGTGATGCACATGTAAGTTTGATGCAGTCTTCAGAAAGCAAATATTTGTAATTCAGCAAAGTCATTAAGCACTAATTATGGTTAATTAAATTGTATGGATACCTGGATTTTAGACGATTGTCACATTGAAGGAGGTCCTAGTAAGCTTGACCCAGGTCCTTGCAGGATCTATACACTGAACAAGGCAAGAACCTTAACAAACCATTCCCTTAACCCCTGACCAGGTAGCCAACATATCTCCATATAGACCGTGGAGATATGAATGGTGTAAATCTTTTATTTTATAGAGACAGTAAAATAATGCCAAGACACCACGGACAAATAATAAGGAAGTTTCACCTTCAACATCATAAACTTGTCATTAAAGTCATTAATACAAAACTAAATAAAAAGTGCGAAAAGGTTAAAAAACAAAAGTATTACACTAAATGCTTGTCTTCACCAAGTGATGTAAGAGACTTAGGCAAACATGGCCTTTGATTGTGAAGAACTCTTACTATCAATCTTGGATCCCGAGACTACTACACACACTCTATGATGGATGATGGATGATGGTGGTGGATGTGGGTGTTGTGATGGTGGTGGAGTGTGGGTGAAGTGGGATAGAGGTGGTTTGTTAAGCGATGCCTTTGAAATGAACCAAGCACCTCTATTTATAGCCTGCTCAGAAGCCCGGACACGGCCCCGTGTCCGGTGGGCACGACCCCGTGTCCATCCACTTTCTCTTTCTTCATTAATTGCAGTTTGTCTGCATTAGTTGACCACGCCCCCGTGTCCGTTGGGCACGGCCCCGTGTGCAGAAGCGTATTTGTACTATCAAGATTTGCTTGGATTCTGTGAATCTTAGCGTTGACCACGACCGTGTGGAGCTGGGCACGCCCCCGTGTTGGGGAATAGAAGCTTCTACGCTTTTGTCTTTTCTGCAGACACTTGAGCACGCCCCTATGTCCGCTGGGCACGAGGCGTGTTCAGCCTTCTGATGTCTTGTTTTTGCTTGGGAAGATGCTGTCGAGGGGTCGGGCATGCCACGTTTATTCCTTTTCTTGTATTTATGTTAGATTTAGCTGTATTTTTGCTTCTTTTGTCCATTTGAGCTCATTTAATCCTGAAAATACAAAAGGAAGACAAAAGCACACTTTTTCCAACATTAGTACTAAAAAAAGGTTAGTTTTATGCCTCATTTGATTTAATTTATATGTTGCATTTTACACACATCAATAGACAATTAACACAATATTATAGCACAGCAGAAGGCTTGGTAGATAATTACTATTATAAACCATAATGTCCGGGTGTCCGAAATAAAAGAATATACAGACTGGTTGTAATAGAGATCCACATGCGGATCATAAAAACAAATACAAGAATCTGAAATAACAGACTTCAGGCATCTAATGATTTGCAAGATCCTCTTATTTGACACCAAGTAGCTCCAGCCTAATTTCGAGAGGTATCTGTCACTTAGTCTTTCGAAAATACGTCAGTTTTCACTAGTAAATACAATTAACTGACTCATTTGAAAAGAGTTTATGAAAATTGATTTAGGCACACAAGGCACAAAACCATTTATAACTTGGGACAATTTTTATTAAAATCTTGTATACAGATTTACATGTTTGTCATACATATGGGGCCGGTTTGGAAGCCGGTCATGATAAACCGACTCACCACTGTACAACCCACAAAGGAGTTATCCCCAACATGTGGGTAATTTAGCATTTGCATCTGTCAGGTGTATGCCTACACCTCGTGCATAGGTCGTGGCCATTTCCAAATGAAATGAGCCGAGGATATCCAGGACACGGTTGTATTAACCGCCAATGTTTATGTTATCAAACAAAACATATTAAAACGGGTTACGCAATTTATTAATCACAATCCGATTAAATGATTCCATACCTGACCAAGCGGTATTATTATTATACCGTATCCCAAGCCCGTATAAGGGAAAATAAGTTAAAAGTATTTACCTGAGCTAGATGTGCAAAGATGCTACCCAGTCGTATAATTCCTAAGACCTTATGCAAATATCTTCTACCGAAGCTACTTAATCTGTATAGAAGGTTTATTAACCTATTAGGATTCTAACGGGTCTTTATTTAAGTCAAAGACTTAGACCGGTTAGTTTGAAAGAGACATTACGGTTCGAAGCGCTAGATTAAGCGGAGACCGGAATGGAATGTGATTTAGACCCGACAAGTTTGGATACTTGTATAATATGGGTAAACTAAACACATTCTGGATTTTGAAATTAAAATGATATGGTTAAACCCATTTCGGCTAATTCATGTAAACTAGTTACAAAAACCGAACCGAACGCATAAATGCATAACGGATAACCAAATGAACCATATACAAGTCCCATATGTTATTATGCATAGGATATGTTAATACATCAGTAGGATGTTAACATATATGCCCAAAAAGTATTTAAAACCAATTAAAGTCCCGTAAGGGCATTTTGGTCATTTTAAGATTTATAAAAGAGGTTTTAAAGTAAACTTATATTCTGGTCTAAAACATTCAGTAAAAATATTCATTTTATGGTGTTAAAACAGTAGGATATCATTCATATGTGTGGTTTACCATTTTTGGCCAAACTATACCCCGAAAGGGTATTTTGGTCATTTCACATATGCTTTTTAGGACATAATTGGAAGTCTGAGTTCATGACTTATACCTACTGTAAAAATATTACAATTTATTTATAAATCTAGTAGGTAATAAGTCTTATGTGCTAATTATGTTTTTAAACCATACTATGCACCTAATTAGCGTAAAAATCGATAATTGACGATATTTGAAATGTTTATGTGATTCTGAGATTTGGATCAGCCTTGAATATCTAAAATATTTTATTTTTCATATTAAATCAGTAGAAAAAAGGTTTGGCATGTTAACCATATGTAAATCACATTTTATTAGCCAAAAGGGCATTATCGTCAATTAAAGAATTTATACAAGAACTCTAAGTTATGGTCAGTATCTAATCTGACCCAACATTCCAAAAATTCCTAAAAATGATATCATAACAGTAGGTAATGAGTTTTGGGTCAAAATCTATGTTTAAACATGCATTATGCATAAAAGCGTAATTTAATATTTATAAAAGCTCAATTTGCGATATTTAGCATTACATCAGTTTGAGACCAGAAAATAATGTCAAATTAATTTACACACGTTTATATATCAGTACTTAACTTATTTGTATGCTCACATATTCAAAAATTTCATTTATAGACTATAAGGGCATAATGGTCAATCATAAGCATAATAACGGAAACTAGCATATAATTCAGAATATTAATGACCAGGTAATATAACCTCCGAGGGTTATACTACAACATATTATGGTCCTAATGGAAGCTGAAAACATAAAGGATTTAAGCTTAATCGGGTCAGAACTGAAAGTCAAGGAAAATCTCAAGCTTTTGCGACTTTCGGTTGCGAACCGACCTTAAACTTAGAATTTCCGGGTTGAACATGCTTAGACATGTTCTAATAATATTTACCAAGTTATTTAAGTGATAAAACATGGTTCATAACTTCTACATTATCAGTTTTAATTATTGTATGAAAATCTGACTAGTTTGACTTTTTGACTAGTTACTTGGACCCGACAATTAACTAAGTAAACGTGATATTAGGAGGTGCCCTTGCTGATTCCAGGATCCGGCGAGTTCGACAGAGCTTCGGTCCCGAAACAACGTGTTCGGTACGTTTATTACGACTAAGAAAGGAGTAGAAACTGAATACGACACCGCGCAATCACTTATAATATGGTCTCTATTGATTATTCAACATTTACAGCACCACGAGATCAGTTGGACAGCATGTCCCCTCTGGGAAACAAAATCTTGTCCAATGGGAACCCCATGCCCCTATTTATAGACAACTCACACACTATGTGTCATCCGATCGGATTGCCATCCGATCGGATTGGCTTTGACAATTACAAAACCTGTCCAACTTCTCTATTCTATACAATATTCAACACACGTTCTATCTAACTATTCGCACAGTAGCAGACGTACGAAATATGCACTAACAGCCCTTTTGAGGTCTAAACCGAAAGTCAAAGCATCATTACGAAAACTTTAAACTTTTGTCTTTAAACACATAAAAACTATACTAAAGTGGCTAAGGACACTTACAACAGGTCCTTGCACGAAGATTGAACTGAGGTGGGCTCCCTCTTAATCAGGAATCCCAAAGAAAGCTCAAGAAATGCTTAAGCTAGAGAGATAAGAGTGAAAATTGTGAATGTGCAAGGATTATGGCAACTCAAAGTGCCTATTTATAGTGCAAAGGACTCACACCAGATCATCACAGGTGTTTAGAGATGTTGTAAGATAGCTCCAGGCGTCCCAAGTGGTTTTTAAAACCATCAACAAGCCATAGAATTCATTTTTGTTTGGTTTGGGGCACAAGGAAGAAGAAGAACAACACCTGTCCTGCATATTCTGTCGAAACAGAGCCGTCGCGTCGCGCGACGGTATATGATGTTCCTGGTTGCGCAGCGCGACACCCTATATTACCAGCCAAACAAGTTTCAAACTTGTCATGTTCAGTCCCTGCACCTTTATAAGCTTATTATCTATCATTTTAGGCACAATAGGCCCTTGTAGTTAGTTTGTATATGATCTAAGGAGTATAACCAAACACCGTTATATCCGGTTTCGTTAAACGACCACCGAAAACACAAGTTTCTGCTCGTAGACGCTTTTAACCCTTGTTCTTGGGAATTTGCGTAAATAACATATAACGATCACAAAACCTCGTGAGTTTGTTATCACTTATTCTTGGGAGTATTATTGAACATTACGAAGCCTCGGGTTCGTTAAAAGGTCACTCAGAGATAAGAATTAATATGTTGACACGTTTAACCCCTGTATCTTATAAACTTTCGTTTACTTTCACAAACGGCTTCTTATATATGAACAATTACTCGTTTAAGAATATATTCGTCATGTGTGGTCAATCAGAGGCACAAGTTTGGCATGTTGACACTTTTAGTTCCTTCGCATATGTATTTACATCGTTTGACAACTTTAGACCTTGTAATTCAATCTTTCACATGATTAGGGTTTAGGACACGTGTCTTTTCATAATTGGACACGTTTTTACGAGGTGTTACATCCTCACCCCCTTAAAAGAAATCTCGACCCCGAGATTTACCGAAACCAGTGAGGGTACTTTTATCGCATAGGGGACTCGACCTCCCACGTATATTCAGGGCTTCTACGGGCATCCCATTTCACTATCACTATCGGTACATGCTTCCTTCGGAGCCTTTTAACCTGTCGATCCTCGATCGATATAGGTCTTTCAACAAACCTCAGGCTTTCATCAATCTGTACATCTTTATGAGACATTGCTAGCGATTCATCAGCTAGACATTTCTTTAAGTTACAGATGCGGAACACATTGTGAATTCCACTAAGCTCTTCAGGTAGGTTTAGCGTATAAGCTACACTGCCAACACATTCGATGATCTGGAATGGTCTGATATACCTTGGGCTTAGCTTGCCATTCTTACCAAAACGCATGACACCTTTCCAGGGTGATACCTTTAGTAAGACTTTGTCGCCCACCTCAAACTTTAAAGGTTTCCGCCTTTTATCTGCATAACTTTTCTGCCTATCTCTGGTAGCTTTTAGGTGATCACGAATTTGGACAATCTTGTCCATTGTTTCAAGGACTATATTAGGTCCTGATAACGGAGTCTCTCCAACTTCAGCCCAACAAACAAGCGTTCTGCATTTCCTCCCATATAATGCCTCAAAAGGCGCAACCTGTATGCTAGTATGGTAACTATTATTATAGCAGAACACAATTAATGGTAGGTGGTCATCCCTGCTACCACCCAAATCAATAACGTATGCACAAAGCATGTCTTCCAAAGTTTGAATTGTACGCTCACTTTGTCCATCCGTTTGAGGATGGTAAGCAGTACTAAAATTCAAACGAGTGCCTAATGATTGTTGGAAACTTTTCAAAAAATGAGAGGTGTATCTAGTTTCTTGATGCAGGCCCAAGTGTGGAGGAGCGGGCTATTTTGTATTTGGAGGCCCAAGATCGTGTAACAAAAGGGGCTTCACTAAAATGGCTCTAACTTAGGCTACGGGGGTCCGTTTTGGGCGTACGACCAGGCGAAACGAACGTGAGAACGAGCTCCATCTTGCTGCAAATGCCTATGGCGGTTTGGGTCATCGTATGGGCCAAAAAAACACTTATTTCTATTACTTATTTGCATTTTTATGTTTTTTGAACTATTTTGGGCATTTTGTTTTAGGCCGTGTGTTTGGCCCGTTATCTTTTTTAGGCCTATTTCGAATTTCGGTTTCTATTTATATGTCCCTCTAGTAATATGAATGATCAGAATTGAATTTTGAAACTACTGATTTTTCACTTCACATTCCGTGGCCTTTTGGTTGCAATTTGGGGGTTGGGAAGAACTACACGGGTATTCGTAGAATCAACGTGTTGATCTTCATTTTCCGTAACACACGCTACATCATATCTCTATCGGAAATAATAGATACTGGCACTCCGTGGAGAGATACAATCTCATCCACATACAACTGAGCTAACTTGACAGAGCTATGAGTCTCCTTAATGGGTAAGAAATGTGCTGACTTAGTCAGTCTGTCAACTATGACCTATATCGTATCATTTTCGTGCCTTGTTTTAGGTAACTTGGTTATAAAATCCATGGTTACCATCTCCCACTTCCATGTGGGAAGTTCTGGTTGTTGTAGTAAACCTGACGGCTTTTGATGTTCAGCTTTAATCTAAGCACAAGTCAGACATTTAGCTACGTGTGTGGCTATGGACTTCTTCAAACCTATCCACCAATAATTGGCTTTCAAATCTTGATACATTTTGTCACCTCCATGGTGAACTGAGTATCTGGAGTTATGAGCTTCCTGGAGGATTACATCTCTAAGTCATCCGTGGATAGGAACCCAGATCCTACCATTTAATCTAAGGGTTCCATCCTTGCCAGGTGCAACTGATCAGCAGTTACACCTAACTTCTCGTTTGGAAAGTTAGCTTCCAATATTGCTTCCTTCTGAGCAGTTAGCAGTCTTTCATTCAAACTGCTCTTAAGTTCGATACTTTTGGCATTAATCCATATAGGTTTAATCCTTTCTTTTCTACTCAATGCATCTGCAACTACATTCGCTTTACCAGGATGGTAGCAAATTTCACAATCGTAGTCATTCAAGGTATACATCTGACGACATTGCCTCATATTGAGACCCTTTTGATTGAACAAGTGTTGGAGACTTTTGTGATCTGAATATATCACACATTTGGTTTCATACAAGTAATGTCTCCACAACTTAAGTGCAAATACAACGGCACCCAATTCCAGTGTCACACCCCGACCACGTATAACAACAAAACGTGGCGGAAACATCGGGGAGTGTTGTAACAGAATCATTGTTTCATAACACATGGAAATTGAAGTATTGTTTTATTGAATAAAATAGTTACAATGTTTTGACAATCAAAGAAACATAACATAAATAACTAGTCTTGCATCTTTTATTGTCACTAAGGCCCAAGTCCGCCTAAGTGTATCTTGACCAATCCTATGCTTCATTTCCTGAAACACATGTGAAAATAGGTACGTCAGCATAAAAATGCCGGCGAGTACATAGGTTTTGCGAAAATAAGATTCATGACTTCTGTTTAAGAAAATGTTTAGTCATGAACCTTGAAATTTGCTTTGTCTTTGTAAATCATTTGAAAAACAATAAGTTCAGATGATATGTATAAATAAGAGAATAATGCATGGTTAAATGAATAACCATGTAAAATGAGTTTGTATAAGTTAAGTTGTTTGTAAAACAATGTATTGTGAAAAGTATGTTATTTGTATAAAATGTCATGTGTCTTAAATTGAAATGATTTAAATAACGCTACGATATGTAATACCATACAATCACTTATATATAGGAAGTACCAGCGGCGTATCCACCATGCTTGTATCATATTACACACGCCTCGTTACTTAAATCACTTACGCAAACCAAACCAACAATGTAAGATATCTATGTTTAAACCAATTGTCAAATGTATTGAATAATATGTCAAAGTGTTTATGTCAAGATGTAAATCATGTAATGTAAAACAAATGTGATATGTATGGCTAGTGAAATGCATCAACTAAACCATAGGTGAAACGCACAAAACAAAGCATTGAAGTAAAACTTGGTTTAAATCAATGTTATGTCTTGTGGATATGCATGATCAAATGTAAATCATGTTAAAATATCTATGTCGAAATGTCTATGTCAAATGTCTATGTCAAAATGTCTATGTCAAAATGTCTATGTCAAAATGTCTTTGTGTAAACCATGTCAAAATATCATGTATGGCAAGTGGAATATATATGTATATATATATCCATTAGGCCATAGGTGAAAATGCACAAAACAATATATTGAAGTAAAACTTGGTTTAAATCAATGTTATGTCTTGTGGATATGCATGCTATACTGAATATGAACATTTATGCGGTGTTGTTATACTGCATACATCCAAGCCTTGCGACTGTGGCGATAAACCCTTAAACGACTTAAAGGATTATATGTGCTTCATATCATCGAATTCGGTCATTCCTTCCAATCCCCACCAACCCGGGATTTCAGAAACGGGAGTTGTCAATTCCTATGGTACCACTACCTACTAACGAACGGCGTAGCTAATGTTAATGAATGTATTGTCCCATTTAAACAAACCAAATGTCATACCAAAATGTAAGCATGTGATGAAATGAAAATCTACTAAGTATGTAATAAATGAACATACATAGCATGTGATGAAATGAAAATGTACTAAGTATGATGAACATACATAGCATGTGAATGTGATGTAATGTAAAACAATGTACTAGGTAGGCACACAATGGGCATACATAGCATAAAATGTAAAGTAAAACGATGTACTAAGTAGGCACGCAATGGGCATACATAGCATAAAATACAATGAAATCATGTACTATAAGTGTACTATTGAACATAGCAAGTATATGATGTGAAAACAGGAAAGCAGGAAAGTAACAAGTAGGCACATGTGTTCCACCCCAAAACAGTTTGAAAACAGTAAAAGAGGGGTTCTATGTACTCACTTGAGATTGCTCAGTAGTTCTTGAGTGACAACCAAACAATGCTAGAGATCACGGATATCAAACGGCACCTAATATAGGTAACTATGTTAATAAACCGGACCTAAATCGGAAGACTGGGTAGCATGAGGGTTTGTAAACCAAATGAGTGTAGGAACTCATGTGATATGGTTTAACAAAGCCTACATACTAAATGAAACTTAACCTAAGTGTTTACGACCCATTACGACCCGTTTAGGTAGCTTATGCTACTTTAACGCGTCGCTCGCGTGAAACGCGTTCGGACCGCCTAACTAGCCCTATGACAAGTGTTATATGCCTAAACATGTTACATAATCAGTTATGTGACAAAAGTTTAGGTTACATATGCTTAATTACCAATTATACATGAAAAGGGTATTCTGGTAATTTACCTAAGGCATATAAACTACCTATCATACAACTACTCAAACGATGTGACCATAGGGTATAACCTCGGAAGGTTATTCCCTACCTACTATGGTCACCTAATGTGTTTGGTCGGATCCTAAAGATCGACCAAATGGGTCGGGTTCGAGGTATAAGCGATTTATTAGATCGCTTACCCTACGACCCTAGACAACGTGGTAATCAGTAGGCATAGTCCCAAGGGACTATAACCAACGTGATTACACTCACGTTGCGAAGTTCAAACGAACTTCGCATTGACCATAAACTGGTCAATGCAGAAAGTCAAACAAAGTTTGACTTTCAGACTCGAAAGACTCGAAAAGCAATAAAAGAACGAAAGAATACTTACGAAGGGTCCCCGAATGCTAATCCCGATCCAAGTAGCTCAGGTATGAAACAATGGTTTCAACTTAGAGCTCCTCAAATCAGAATTCTTGTAAGTTTTGCAATGGGGTGGATGGGTATTTATAGGAATACCCGAACCGTTAGGATCGTTTCATGGAAACCGTGCTCGAATCTCATGCGTACACTTGTCGGAAACTCTTTGGTAGCTAAAAATGGGTCTAAATGAGCTGAATGTGCAGTTGTGAGCTTGTGGTTGTGGTTAAAACAGTTGGAATATGCTGACTGTTCGTTCTGATCTGTTCTGGGAGGCTGAGGCGGCCCGCTTCAGGATTAGACAAATCTAATGCGGCCCTTCTGATAAGCATATAACTTTCAAAAATGACAGTTTCAGCCCCTGCACGTGTTTAAGGCCATTCCCGACACTTCTAAGGCCCGTAAAGCCAACTTTAAGGCCCTAAAATGATGCCTAAACATTGTGGACATGAAACATGCTCAAAAATATGTCGGATGTTGGTTCGTTTGGTCGTACGAACACGATATTCGCTTAATTACGACGGAATGCGCACAAGCGCGAAAAACGATCCAAAATGCGTGACGAATGGATTTTTCTTATGGCGAACACTAAAGTATAATATAGTCATGCTTATATAAATTTTTGGATGTCCGGATGTATTCAGAACGTAAGTTATGCGCGAAAATGCAAACTTGTGCACTTTTTGACACTTTTAGTCCCTGAATGACCCAAAAGTTTATTTTAGCACACCGAACCCCTCAAAGCCTATTTCTAAGCTATGTGAAGGATATTTATGGTATGTTTAACTTATGGTCATGTTCCGGAATGTCTGTTACAGTCCAAATTGGCATACTTTCGCAGTTTGTCAACTTTAGTCCCTGTAAGCGATTTAACTTGTTTTTGCCATACCAAAGCCTTCAAAACTTATTTCTAAGTTATGAAAAGGTTATTTAAGGTATGTTAAGCCAATGTCACTATTCCGGAGTGTTTGTTGCATTTAAACTGGTTATATTTACGCATCGGTGCGCGTATAACCTTCCAGAAAGCGATTTAGAGTTTGGAATTGAACAAAAATTGATACGTGCAAATGATACACATATTTAAACAAATCCCAAGTATGAAATACAATATTTCATTGCTACAGTATTTGTTTGATGGCCGTGGAGGCACAGGTGTTACATCCAGGTCATGGGTGGTGTAATTCTTTTCGTGCAACTTCAACTGTCGTGATACATAGGCAATCACCTTGCCTTTCTGCATAAGTACACAACCCATACCGGTGTGTGAAGCATCACAGTAGACAACAAACTCTTCTACTCCTTCGGGCAATGTCAAGACAGGAGTATTGCTCAATTTCTGTTTAAGAATCTCAAAAGACTCTTGTTGATTAGGACCCCAATCAAACTTCACATTTTTACGTGTCAGAGTAGTTGATGGTGCAGCTATCCTTGAGAAGTTCTCAATGAATCTTCTATAATAACTAGCTAATCCTAGAAGTGCTTCCTAGTTCATTATTGCTTCAATCTTAGCGGGATCCACTTGGATACCACGCTCACTTAAAACATTTCGAAGAAATTGGACTTCGGCGATGCTAGAAATCGCACTTGGAGAATTTAGCATACAGCTTCTCCTGTCGTAGCAATCCTAAGATACATCGAAGGTGTTTCTCGTGATCAGCTTGATTACGAGAGTAGATAAGTATATCATCTATGAAGACAATAATAAACTTATCTAGGTATGGTTTGCAGACTCGATTCATGAGATTCATGAATGATGCAGGTGCGTTAGTGTGCCCAAAAGGCATCACTAAGAATTCATAGTGACCATACCTTGTCCTGAACGTTGTTTTAGGTACATCTTCAGTTCTAACCTTGTGTTGATGATACCCTGATCTTAAATCAATCTTCGAGAAAAAGCTTGCCCCTTGGAGTTGATCAAATACGTCATCGATCCTAGGCAATGGATCACGATTCTTGATTGTTACCTTGTTTAGCTGGGTTGTATAAAACCCTTTTCCAGTAAGTCATCCAATTGGGTTCTCAACTCCTTCATTTCTTTAGGTGCTAAACGGTATGGAGCTCGTGCAATCAGTGATGCTCCAGGTAGGATATCAATCCTGAACTCCACTTTCCTCTCAGGGGGTAATCCAGGTAGCTCGTCAGGGAAAACATCAGGGTATTCAGAGATAATTGGAATGTCTTCAATCTTCGGTTTCGGTTCATCTATTGTGACTTGTGCCATGTAGATGAAACATCCGTTCTTCAAACACTTGGATGCATTGAGTATAGATACATTATCGGGCAAACCATAGTGTGTATCTCCATGAATGGTGACCAATTCACCAGATGGGGTTTTGATGCTAACTAGTTTCTTATCGCAGGCAATTTGAGCTTGGTTATGTGATAACCAATCCATGCCTAAAACTACACCAAACCTTGCCAATTTCATTGGCAAAAGAGATAGCGGAATTGAATGATTCTTAATAGATATAAAACATCCATCAAGAATAGTTGAAGCGGTTTCTAAGGTACCATCTGCGAGTTCTACCTCATATTTAATGTCTAGAGTTTTAATAGGCAGATTCAGTAACTTACTAAACTTATGGTCTACGAATGACCTATCAGCATCTGAATCAAATAAAACTCTAGTAAATATCATTAATGAGGAAGGTACCTATTATAATGTTATCATCATTCACCGCCTCCCTGACGTTCATCTGAAAAACCCTAGCATTGGTTTTCTTCGCCTCATCGGGCTTCTTGATATTTTTAGGGAAATTATTCTTGATGTGCCCTTTTTCGTTGCAACCATAGCAGGTTGCATCCTTAATGTTTCGACACTCCAGAGTTTTGTGTCCTTTCTTTTTGCAAATCCCACAAGGCTTAGCTTGTGGATCCTGATTGCACTTCCCAAAGTGCCTCTAATCACAAATCTTGCACCTGGTCTTGTCACCAGACTACCCTTTCTTGAAACCAGAGTTTCCTTTGTTCTTTTTATTCGACTGGTCATCCTCCATCTTCCTTTTCCCCTCTTCGGTGGTCTTCTTTGACTTACTCCTTATAACATCAAGAGTAAGTGACAATGATATATCTACAGGCGATCTATAAGTAGCAGGCTTAGAAGCCTTGACATTTCCCTTGTTTCAGGGGCTAAACCACCAACAAAACGCGCAATGCGTTTAGGTTCTGGGGTGACCAGATACGGGACGAGTCGAGACATCGAGTTAAAATTGGTCACATAAGACCTGCAATCCAAATGTTTCATAACTAGAGTGAGGAAGTCAGTCTCCACCCTTTCCACCTCATGCTATGGACAGTAAGTGTCTTTCATAAGTTCAACAAATTGATTCCAAGAAAGGTTACATAGAGGAACCTTTCCTGTGGATTGCACCAAGGCTTTCCACCATGTTAGGGCGTCGCCTTTGAAGGACTGAGACACAAATTTTACGATGTCCTCCTTGGCACACCCACTGATATCAATAATAGTTTCCATCTCATCCAACCACTTCATACAGTCGATAGCTCCTTTTTCACCCGTGAAATCTCTTGGTTTACAAGAGACGAAATATTTGTACGTACAACCCTTGTTGTACCTGGGAGCTTGATCAAAGACAATCTGCTTCTGAGGTTCACTTTTCTGATTGGAAGAATGTTGAGAGTCATCCTTTTTCAACGTATGCGATTTCGATATGGACTTTGTATGAGTTTTAGACCGAACATTACTCGGTTCTTTGAACATATTGTTCACAGCTTGAGCAACTACTGTGTTTATCATTTCTTATAATTCAGCACCAGTAACATTTATTCTTGTATCATTATTGTTTCCTTCTACTGGATGACTATTAGCATCATCGGAGCCAGTCATGATTTGAATACTAAAATCAAACAATAATGATTTATTTTGATTATATAATGAATCATCGTATTTGATGATTAGATGGCCATGGTATTAATAAACCATATAGACCATTTTGGATAATAAGTCAAACTTTATTTGATTATAATTTTTTCTAGGCTACAAATGAACCATTATTGGCAATCAAGTAGGATATAATCCTTTATATTTATCAAACGGGGAACATAAGTCACAACTGTCAGTGTCGTATAGACATTTTCATATGGCACAAAGGCTCGTCTCGAAGGACATTCAAATGGCACAAAAGGCCTTGTCACTAGGACAATTTAAGTATTATCAATGATCTTTTGGATCAGTGATTTTAAGGGTCGAACATAGTTCATCACGTTTTGGATAAGAAGTTATAAAATATAACTATGTTTGTCACAATTACAAATTCGCCCGTAGGCAGAACACCTCAATTAGATGTTTTGTAAGGACATCATATTTGATGTTAATAGCCATAATTCATATTGATCATTTAGGCCATAAAGGTGGCTTGGAAAGATCTAAGTACTTTTGGGAAGCTAGTGTGGTCTCTCAAGTCACATTGTCAGGAGTGTTAACATGTTTTTAGATGTTAACAAGGAATTATTGTCTTAAAAAGGTTATATCAACAAAGCCATTAATATTTTGGCTAGGTTATACCTTTAAGAACATCTTTTGAAATTTCTTTGGCAGATCAGTTAAAATTGAAATGATATTTGCATGATGATGTAATAAAATACACATATATAATTTCAAAAGAAATTCCATTAAAATACTAGACGATTACAAAAAAGTGCCCTAAACGGGTCTTTGAAATAAACAAATTGTCCACGCAGGGACTAAAGAAAAGACACAAGTCCACGCAGGGACTATAAATAAAAGAAATGTCCACGCAGGGACTTAATTGAAATTACAATACAAAATAAAATAAAATCTTCTGCTTCTTCTTCCCCTTTATAATGTTCGCAAGATCCCTAAGGAATTTGTAGTGCTTCTTTTCCCGTTCCTCCGCTTTTTATTCAACCTCATCCAACCTTTGTAAGATTTCTTACGTTTGCGAAGGTTGAGGCGGATGTTGAGGTTACTGCTGATATGGAGGGTATTGATACCCTTGCACGGGATACCTAGTTGGGTATGTTGGTGGAAACGGTGAGGGATAAAGGGCGTTATAGTGAGCTGCCTCAAGATATGGATCATGGGCGGGGGTTTGATATTCATAACCCGTAGGAGCTTGATATTCAAACGGGTTATACCCAGATGAACCTGTGTAAGTAGGTATTGGGTTCTCATAAGCCATCGACGGTGGTAGTGGTGCAAAGGTAACCGGCGGGGGATCAATTTTTGGCAACGCGTGAGAAGGTCCACCCATCTGTGGATCTTCGGGGATTGGAGGGTAAGTACTCGAAGCTTGTGGGGAACAGAATCCCGGTCCCCCTCGCACGGACATCCGTGCGTTCCTCCTCCGCCTTGGTGGCTCAAGAGGTGGCTGTGGTGGTTATTGAGGTGGTTTCTCAACTGGAAATGGCGGTGGAGTTACCACCTGAAAGTGCGGTTCCTCCACTGGAGGTTGTGGTGGAGAGTTGTGAAATGAAGGGTTGTATTCCCACTTGTAGCTGTTCCACCTTTCGGCCCATGTGTCGGGACCTTGGTATGGCGATCCTGCATAAGAAGAACCGCTGGTAATACTGATGGGATGGGTAGGCGTCCCAGTCAGTGGCATTGCTGGATCCAGATCACTATCCACATCCATGTCCTGTGAGAAATGATCTTCAGGGCCTAACGGATTTTAACCCGGTGGTTCATTGATATAATCATTTGGGTTAAATTGACCCGGTGAATAAGAATGGTGAGAATCAGAATGGTGAAATGAATGCGAGTGTAGCGAGTGATGTGAGTGATGAGAATGGTGAGAATGGTATGAATGCTGGGGCTTGTCTTGAATAGATGGCCCAAAGGAAGGGTGATATGATGGTGAAGAACCTAGCGAAACTGAGTGTCTCGCAGGCTCGAAAGAGTGTCTCCAATTGTCTCGAGAGTCGGAGCTGCTAAATGACGCTGAAGGCGTGCGTCTGTGTGAGGGTCCAGCGTGACTAGATGGTCCTCCCCTCATAGGACCTTTTCCATTTCCTCTGACACGTGGCGACATTTTATAAACCTGTCAAAACAAGAAAATAATATATAAATGACAAAAGGAAAGTTAAGAACAAATCCTAGGTCATTTTCCTAGACTCGGAAGTCTAAGGAATGTGCTATTGTGTCATTGAGATTAAACACAAAAGGCTAGTGTTTAAGTCACTCAATGTTGGCTCTGATACCAACCTGTCACACCCCGATATTTCAACATATTACCGGTGGGCCCGGTGGGGAGTATCGTGACGTAGTTGATATCATCATAGACAATTAACAAAATATTATAGCACAGCGGAAGGCTTGGTAGATAATTACTATTACAAACCATAATGTCCGAGTGTCCGAAATAAATGAATATAGAGACTGGTTGTAATAGAGATCCACAGGAGGGTCATAAAAACAAATACAAGAAACTGAAATAACAGACTTCAGGCATCTAAGGATTTGCAAGATCCTCTTATTTGACACCAAGTAGCTCAAGCCTAATTTCGAGAGATACCTGTCACTTAGTCTTTGGAAAATACGTTAGTTTTCACTGGTAAATACAATTAACTGACTCATTTGAAAAGAGTTTATGAAAATTGATTTAGGCGCACAAGGCACAAAACCATTTATAACTTGGGACAATTTTTATTAAAATCTTGTATACAAATTTACATGTTTGTCATACATATGGGGCCGGTTTGGAAGCCGGTCATGATAACCGACTCCCACTATAGAACCCACTAAGGAGTTATCCCCAACATGTGGGTTATTTAAATTTGCATCTGTCAGGTGTATGCCTATACCCCGTGCATAGATCGTGGCCATTTTCAAATGAAATGAGCCGAGGATATCCAGGACACGGTCGTATGAACCCCAAATGTTTATGTTATCAAACAAAACAGCTTAAAACGGGTTATCCAATTTATTAATCACAATCTAATTAAATTATTCCATACTCGACCAAGCGGTATTATTATTATACCGCATCCCAAGCCCGTAGAAGGGAAAATAAGTTAAAAGTATTTACCTGAGCTAGATGTGCAAAAATGCTACTCAGTCGTATAATTCCTAAGACCTTATGCAAATATCTTCTACCGAAGCTACTTAATCTGTATAGAAGGTTTATTAACCTATTAGAATACTGACGGGTTTTTATTTAAGTCAAAGACTTAGACCGGTTAGTTTGAAAGAGACTTTACGGTTCGAAGCGCCAGATTTAGCGGAGACCGGAATGGAATGTGATTTAGACCCGAAAAGTTTGGATACTTGTATAATATGCGTAAACTAAACAAATTCTGGATTTTGAAATTAAATTGATAAGGTTAAACCCATTTCGGCTAATTCATGTAAACTAGTTACATAAACCGAACCGAATGCATAAATGCATAACGGGTAACCAAATGAACCATATACAAGTCCCATACGTTATCATGCTTAGGATATGTTAATACATCAGTAGGATGTTAACATATATGCCCAAAAAGTATTTAAAGCCAATTTAAGTCCCGTAAGGGCATTTTGGTCATTTTAAGATTTATAAAAGAGGTTTTAAAGTAAATTGATATTCTGGTCTAAAACATTCAGTAAAAGTATTTATTTTATGGTGTTAAAACAGTAGGATACCATTCATATGTGTGGTTTACCATTTTTTGCCAAACTATGCCCCGTAAAGGGTATTTTGGTCATTTCACATATGCTTTTAAGGACATAATTGGAAGTCTGAGTTCATGACTTATACCTACTATAAAAATATTAAAATTTATTTATAAATCCAGTAGGTATTAAGTCTTAAGTGCTAATTATGGTTTTAAACCATACAATGCACCTAATTAGCGTAAAAATCGATAATTGACGATATTTGAAATGTTTATGTGATACTGAGATTTTGATCAGCCTTGAATATCTAAAATATTTTATTTTTCATATCAAATCAGTAGAAAAAGGTTTGACATGTTAATCATATTTAAATCACATTTTATTAGCCAAAAGGACATTATCGTCAATTAAAGAATTTATACAAGAACTCTAAGTTATGGTCAGTATCTAATCTGACCCAACATTCCAAAATTCCTAAAAATGATATCATAACAGTAGGTAATGAGTTTTGGGTCAAAATCTTTGTTTAAACATGCATTATGCATAAAAGCGTAATTTAATATTTATAAAAGCTCAATTTGCGATATTTAGCATTACATCAGTTTGAGACCAGAAAACAATGTCAAATTAATTTAGACATGTTTATATATCAGTACTTAACCTATTTGTATGCTCACATATTAAAAAAATCTCATTTTTAGACTATAAGGGCATAATGGTCAATTATAAGCATAATAACGAAAACTAGCATATAATTCAGAATATTAATGACCAGGTAATATAAACACAGAGGGTTATACTATAACATATTATGGACCTAATGGAAGCTTAAAAGAAAAAGGATTTAAGATTAATCGGGTCAGAACTGAAAGTCAAGGCAAAAGTCAAGCTTTTTGACTAGTTACTTTAACCTGACAATTAACTAAGTAAACGTGATAATTAGGAGGTGCCCTTTTGAGGGATTAACACCTACCTAATTACGATCACGTAGCCATATTCGCCTCGAACAATAGCTGGACCATTTAGGTCTAAACCGAAAGTCAAAGCGTCATTACGACAACTTTGACCTTTGGTCTCTAAACACATAAAACTATACTAAAGTGGCTAAGGACACTTACAACTGGTCCTTTCACAAAGATTGAACTGAGGTGGGCTCCCTCATGACCAGGAATCCCAAAGAAAGCTCAAGAAATGCTCATGCTAGAGAGATGAGAGTGAAAATTGTGAATGTGCAAGGATTATGGCAACTCAAAGTGCCTATTTATAGTGCAAAGGACTCACACCAGATCATCACAGGTGTTTAGAGATGTTATAAGATAGCTCCAGGTGTCCCAAGTGGTTTTTAAAACCATCAACAAGCCATAGAATTCGTTTTTGTTTGGTTTGGAGCACAAGGAAGAAGAACAACAACACCTGTCCTGCATATTCTGTTGAAACAGAGCCGTCGCGTCGCGCGACGGCATATGATGTTTATTGTCGCGCAGCGCGACCCCCTATATTACCAGCTAAACAAGTTTCAAACTTGTCATGTTCTGTCCCTGCACCTTTATAAGCTTAATATCTTTCATTTTAGGCACAAGAGGCCCTTGTAGTTAGTTAGTAGATGCTCTAGGGAGTATAACCAAACACCGTTAGGTCCAGTTTCGTTAAATGACCACTGAAACCACAAGTTTCTACTCGTTGACGCTTTTAACCCTTGTTCTTGGGAATTTACGTAAATAACACATAACGATCACGAAACCTCGTGAATTTGTTATCACTTATTCTTGGGAGTATGATTGAACATTATGAAGCCTCGGGTTCGTTAAAAGGTCACTCAGAGGTAAGAATTAACATGTTGACACGTTTAACCCCTGTATCTTGTAAACTTTCGTTTATTTTCACAAACGGCTCCTTATATCCGAACAATTACTCGTTTAAGAATATATTCATCATATGTGGTCAATCAGAGGCACATGTTTGGCATGTTGACACTTTTAGTCCCTTCGCATACGTATTTACATCGTTTGACAACTTTAGTCCTTGTAATTCAATCTTTCACATGATTAGGGTTTAAGACACGTGTCATTACATAATTGGACACGTTTTTACG